>MJUU01003356.1:26432-62867 GCA_002080025.1 Modiolus philippinarum | reverse complement strand
TGCCAGTAAAGAATCTTTATTTTTTGAAACCGGTTGGGATACATTAGAAAACAGGCGAAAACGACGAAAACTTAATTTGATGTTTAAAATAAATAACGACAAAAGCCCTTTTTATTTGAAAGAATGTTTACTTGAATATTCCAATAATGAAAATCTTCATAATATCAGGAACCGTAGTCAATATAGAATCCCATTTTGCCGTCTTGAAACGCTCTCAAAATCCTTTTTTCCGTCGACTATCAGATTATGGAATTCTCTTGATCCAGGACAAAGAAACCAAGCGACTTACACCAGTTTTAAGAACTCTCATACAAAAGATAATTTTACTGTTCCTTCTTACTATTTGATTGGTTCTAGAAATGTGAACATTTGGCATACTAAATTACGTCACCGTTGTAGTCAACTGAAAGCCGATCTTTTCTTAGTCAACTTATGTAATGATCCAAAGTGCGATTGTGGTTGTCCATTTGAAGATGCTATACATTATTTTCTTGAATGTCCGATCTTTCATAACATTAGAATACAATATATCGATAGCCTTCTTCCTTATATTACACCAACTATTGACATTATTTTATTTGGTTCAGATATGCTTGACCAAGGAACAAACACTGTTATTTTTCGCAATGTGCATAATTTTATTATACATTCTAAAAGATTCTCCAATTAGCTCGACTCTGCTTAGTATTTGTAGTGTTTTAGATTATAATGTACTTTTGTTTATATTTCTATCAGTATTTCATTATATCATTACTCACACCTATATAATATTTGCATTGATTATTTTCATATATTAATTATCACTGTATGTCATCTTGTGTATTATTGTGATTAATATCATTGTAGGGAAAGAACCTAGTAAGTTGCAAAAACTTGTGTTCAATCCCACATATTGTTCTTTTTTGACAATAAAAATATGTTTAAAGTAAAGTAGAGGAGCGATAGTTTACTATGATGAATTTAATAATAGTGCGATCGGACATAAAACTTCATATTTCGTTTGCTAATCACCACCAAACGGCTACTATAATATTCGATTTGTGAAAAGAGTACAATAATGTAAATAAATGCTCAATATTGTGCAAACAAAGAGCTTACTGAACGATTGATGCTTAAAAATGTAATTTATATGCTATAGTTTATTGTATAGTGGGGTAAAGTTGACTCTGATTTATGCTATAGTTGGTTATTGTACTCCCAAAAATAATCATAACTTACTTGGGTGTTCACAAAACAAATGAAAATGATGAAAGTAATAACGTTTTAAATGTGGAAAACAAATTCGTATTTTGAAAATATTAAACGATTCCCAATTTTTGCAATGCAGTTCTACGCTTTACAAATGAAACATTTTTATTCTTTTAGTTTTAAAATGATGGACCGGACTCATTTTCAGATTTCGCTATTACCGCGAATTTCTACAACTTCTAAAATACAAAGAAGTTACAATTATTTTGAATACATAAAAAATGTTTACACTCACATAACAAGTCAGTCACATAAGATAAAGCGAGTGTGGCATTCAAAAGGTATTCAATAATAAACTAATTGCAATTTAAATTTGCAATTCCAGTTATTGCAAATCTTGTGCAACCAGTTTTGACAGCTACCACAAAAGTGTAAATAATTTGAAAAAAATTCATGAGACTTGCGAAATTCAAATTATTTAGTTGATAACGAAATACCGAAGTTACTGTTAATTTTTTTCTGCATATGCGCACCTGTGTCTCATCAGTGCAGATCAAACCAAATCATTTGGAAGTCCTTGAACCGAAAAACGTGTAAAAGCTGATAGAGAACAAATAACCAAAAAGGATCTAAATAGACAAGCCAAAATTCAACCAAAATTGATATGTTAATACAAAATTTAAAAAGCATAGAAATTTGATAATCCTATTAGAAAATGCATTTTCCCATGAGATTTTACTATTTTTTCACTATTCCCAATGGGAGTTTGAATTACTAGTATTGCCATTGGAAAAATGTTCCCATTGAAGTTAAAGAAATCCCATTGCACATACATGGCAGTAGTAAAAGTCCTATAAATTATTTCAAAGTCCCATGAGAAATACAAGTATTTGATATTTACTGATTATTCGGAATTCTTTTGGTTTTATGCATTTTTGGACATTTTTTAGATCGTGGATTTCCAGTATTTGGGTTCTAGTGCTGCTGATGAGGAATTAATTTCCGAAATGGCCATACAGCTCATTTAAATTATTTGCAGTTGGAGTAACCCGAATAATCCAGTAGTTAATTCCACTCACTAAGATCGCTACATCGTAGAAGGAGACAATCGGATACGAAGAGGGATTGAATTATTCGAGTTACAGTTGGAGTTAACATATGTGTTATGGTCTCATGTTCATTTACTCCATATCCTTTCGTAAAATGTAGTGAAATACCATATTTTTGTATTTTCCATTGGATTTTGAAATTCCCATGTTTCTTTTTTAAATTGCTGCTGTGTTAAATCATAAGATATAGAGTTAAAAATATGATTTGGTCAGCTCTTTGCGATTTATTCAAACTTCTTGGTCATTCTCAAAAATGGTGGCACAAGATTTGCAATCATTGGAATTGCAAATTTAAATTGGAGTGAGTTAATATTTAAAACACTTTTGCAAAGTTCTCAATATAATTTGACAGAATAGTAGAGTCAAAATGAAATCTTGGAACTTACACCATGGAAAAGAATACAGCAGTGATCATGGTGATACACAAAAAAACTGTCGCACATATGCAAGAAAATTTCGCTTTCAGATATCTGAGTACACGAGTTAACTATAACGATGAAGTTCTTGACCACCTTCGTTTGTTTCAGTATATATCTTTTATCCCTTAGATTTTATTTGTGCAAAATGACTTAAACTGCACGAAATGTTTTCAAGTCTATAATATATAAGATTTTAAACTGTTGATGGTGTTGTTGTTCTTAAAATGGCGTTTAAGTCAAATGACTGACCCGAAGACACTCAATTTTTCGATTTTAATATGCGTGTTGAAAAGAAAAAACTAAGATACAGAACATACGTTTAACAAGAAGTATTAAGACTGAAATGGGATGCAACAATCATATCTTGAATTATGTAAAAATATCGTTTTAATTGAGAAAAATTCAGATATATCAGACGACAAAAAATTAAGAAAACTTTACTGAGAATGCAAGTCAACCGTTTTTCCCATTCGCACTTTCATGATAGTGATTTTCATATACATATTTTTAGATTTTCGCTTCCGTGTTATGGGATGTAATGTACATAAAACATTTTTTGTGATAAGAATATTAGTGTCAAATTTCATATTCAGACGCCATTATCATTCGCTTGAGAAAGGTTCTTTGTGAACTGAAACGTCGCGTTTTATTTTAAAGTTATTGTTATATGAAAATATAACATTTTAGTGTTGTTATAATTATAACACATAGACATTTATATTTCTTTATTTAATTTGTAATTGTATCGATTAACTTCTGTTTTATCGATCCAACACTTGGTAAACAAGGCTGTTTGTTGTTACCTATAGACATTTCGAGATGTAAATTCATCGAAATGGGGCCTTATATGCAACAGTGAAATTCAAATGAAGTGTTGCGTGTCACTCAAATTGTAGTGGTCAAATTCCTCAGTGGAAAGATGTTCTCGATAATATCACATCCTAAGACTTTAACTCAGTTGGTCTTTGACTTCAGACGCATATAATTTATTTTTCAAGACCTGTATAAGCATAATTACATGCTTATCCTGAGGATTAAATAAGATTTCCAAGTTTGTCGCTGTTTTTAGACAAATATTATCCAAACTATCTTACTTAACGACATCAATACCCCGATATGTATACGTTACGAAAATAACAAAATGGGTGATTCTGAAAAATTTTTTCTGTTTTTTTTTTTTTTCCAGTTGTCATAGTTTGCTTAGAATGACTATATAATGAAATTGCTGAATATGAGGGCGGTAAGTCTTTAATGAAGTATACTCCCGTAAATTAGAGTACTGATACTAATCTTTTTTCTCTTGCGAATGTATATCTTTACAATTTGTAATATAGCTTTTATCTTATATCTCTTATCTAAAAATGCAGATTCTTTGCAGAAAAGGACAAAAAGTGTCCTTATACACGGCTGTCTTTTCTATCCACTTCTCATTCTACATGTATCTTATCTTAAACTCAACGGTTTTCTCTATAAACAAATTAAAGTTTTCATAAATAATGTAACCATACTCCGTTATAAAAGTGCTAAAAACAAAATATCAAATAAACTGTTTTTCTTCAATAACTTGTATCATTATATTGTGTGAACTTCCTCGCAGGAAGAAATAAGTACAGCTTTTAAAGAACAATTCAGATAATTTTGAAGATTTAATAGTATAATCCAAATAAGTTGTACCACTTCTGTCTGTCTTCGAGTTAGAATTCAATGATATAGTGTACCTTTTGAATGCAGTGTGATGTTCATGTAGTATTTTACAAATCAGTTTATATCATTGCAAAATTGAAAATCTGTTTATGTTATTTTTCTGTTTACTTCCAGAAAGGCATTGAAACTTAGATTTGGCAAAATAAGTGAAATGATTTTAGCTTTCTGATGTCCACTACCTCTACTTGGATCACACTAGACACACTAAATGATAAATAGTGAGTACAATGCAACAAAGCCACATGTTTGGATTTTTGGACTTATACAACCTGTTGTGTTATTTTGACGCATGATTTTGAGGGAGAAGTGTAGCGGCTGTATTATTAGCAGAATTCACAGAAATGAAATATAATCGTACCATCTACTCTGATTTGGAAAGACGTCATGAATATGTTACGTTATGATTGACGAATTTCATATATAATGTAAAGAACACTATAGTTTGCATTCTTGAAGAGAACTCTCTGGGTCTAAAAACTAATGCCGCCGATTTAAAAAAAAAACCAGAATACGTGCTCTTTTGCTTTGATTTTGCAGTTCTACCTAGGTTTTTGCTACTAAAATAGAAATTGGAACTAATGAAGCATTTTTTTTTTAGATCAGTTTTTGTAATTCTGTGTCAGGGAAATAGTTAATATTCAACTATATTATACTTTTAATATAAAAATCTTTTATCTTTTCACTGTTTTGTAAGATTATACTCTTTACTTATTTCCATTATGGTGTACTTATTTCAGTTATGGTGTACTTGTTTCAGTTATAGTTATGGTGTACTTGTTTCAGTTATGGTGTACTTGTTTCAGTTATGGTGTACTTGTTTCAGTTATGGTGTATTTGTTTCAGTTATGGTGTACTTGTTTCAGTTATGGTGTATTTGTTTCAGTTATGGAGTACTTGTTTCCGTTATAGTTATGGTGTACTTGTTTCAGTTATTGTTATGGTGTACTTGTTTCAGTTATGGTGTACTTGTTTCAGTTATAGCTATGGTGTATTTGTTTCAGTTATGGTGTAATTGTTTCAGTTATGGTGTATTTGTTTCAGTTATGGTGTACTTGTTTCAGTTATAATTATGGTGTACTTGTTTCAGTTATAGTTATGGTGTACTTGTTTCAGTTATTGTCTACTTGTTTCAGTTGTGGTGTACTTGTTTCAGTTATGGTGTACTTGTTTTAGTTATGATGTACTTGTTTCAGTTATGGTGTACTTGTTTCAGTTATTGTGTACTTGTTTCAGTTATGGTGTACTTGTTTCAGTTATGAGTACTTGTTTCAATTATGGTGCACTTGTTTCAGTTATAATGTACTTTTTCTTGAGAGAATTTTGCATATTGATACACTATAATAGTTACAAAGTTTGGCATGTTGTTCTGGTCACCTCTTCATATTGCCAGCATTATATGATTTTATTATGCAAGGTTTTCTTGCAACTGACTCAAGGAGTGCTCTTTGATTGTTTATATGTTGGTATTGTCTTCTGTTAGTCTTTTTGTGGTGCAACGGATGACATCGTTTGTACGAACAATTTGCCAGTGATGTTTTAGAAAATGTTTGTTGCTGTAGCTGTAGCGTTATCGGAAACAGCTTTTTACAAAGGGCAGTTCTCATCATCTATTTTATAGAAATGTTGTTAAAAAAAATGCCTGAAACTTATAAAAAAACAAGAGGCTCTCAAGAGCCTGTATCGCTCACCTGGGCCACGGCTGACATGCAGTTAAAATAATCCCTGTGTTTTAAGGACATTATTTGTTAATAGACATTGATGTTATATTGTCTTAAGTTTAACTATAATCCAGACTGGCAGCTATTTTGGATTGAAGTGCAGTTTTACTGTCACCTTTCTTGAAGGGGACCATTGGTTCCAATTGACTAAATATTTTCAAAGGAGAACATCTTTAAATGCTTTACGATAGGCTTCCGATAGGTCTCAAGGTTAAACTATGTTCCCCACAGGGGCCATCGTGAATGCGATGCAGACAAGCCAGGCAAATTTTTCAAACGGGAACAACTATGGCCCGTTGTAACCAAGTATGTTTTCATTATTGGCCAAGTAATTTCAGGAGAATGTTAAATCTGTTCCCCACTGGCAGCCATCTTGCATAAAGCAAAGACTTGAAAAACAACTCTTTTGCAGGGCGGCAGCCTAAATACTATTGTGGCCAAGCTTGGTTCCAATTGGCTGAAAAGTTTCAGAAGGATCTTTGAATGTGTTTTCCTATAGAGTCCAATGTTAAAAAAATTATCCCCGCTGGCGTCCATCTTGGATATAGCGCGGATCTGAAAAACAAGTTTTTTTGCAGGGTACCATCTAAGGACTATTGTGGCCAAGTTTGGTTTTAATTGGCCAAGTAGTTTTAGAGGAGAAGATCTTTGAAAGTATTTTCCCATAGGGTCCAATGTTAAAACTATGATCCTCGCTGGCGGCCAACTTGGATATCGCGCGGATCTGAAAAACAACTTTTTTGCATTCTGGCCAAGTTTGGTTTCAATTGGCCCAGAAGTTTCAGTAAGTGAGAACCGAACCGTCAATCCAAAACGAACAATCAAAGGACAATGGCAACATCAGAAACAAAAAAGAAAAAAAAAACAGAGATACAAAATGGGTACGGCACAGAAAAGAAAAATGAAGACACACACACACACAAAGATGAACAACACGGACCCAATAAAAAACCATGGGTGAGATCAGGTGCACCGGTAGAGTTAGCATCTCCTGCTTCTTATAAGACACCTGCCGCGTTGAACATGTCAAATCCGGTAAAGGAAACGACAGTTAAGCTTTAGAGGGAAAGATCTGTTGTCATCTGGGAAACATATCCCATAGCGGTCCACAAGATGGTGATGTCGACCGTAAAACTTCTGGAGGGATGACTTCAAGTTTTGGGTAATATACCCTTGTTGAAGTAGCCTATTTGTGAGCAACCGGGCTCTATCAAGGAAGTCACTGTATCGAACACAGGCTCTTGAATAGCGAATGAGCTGGGAGATGTACACTCCATATGCCGGCGCTGTTGTGATGTTGCTACAAAGAAAAGGGAAGTTTACTCTCGGAAAGGTGAAGTCATCGCGTTTGTCGTACAGCTTAGTTTGAAGTCTACCTTTGTTGTCAATTTCAAGGTGAAGGTCAAGGAACGAGGCTGATTTAGAAGTGTCTGTGGTATCCTTAATTTCGAGCTATTTTGGATAGATCAAATGAAGAAAATCACCAAAGCGAGGGTTGTTAAGTGACAAAATATCATCTATATAACGGAAGCTAAAATTGAAGGATTGGGCCAGTTTTTTATCTTTATTTTGAAGAAGCCCTTCGATAAATTCAGCTTCATAAGAGTGAAGAAACAAATCGGCTAGGAGAGGCGCACAATTTGTGCCCATAGAAATTCCGATAGTCTGTTGAAAAACAAGTCCTCCAAACTGAACATATATATTGTCGATCAGAAACTCTAACATTTTAATCACTTCTTCCTCTTTAAATTTTTCTCCGATTTGGAGTCATTTTTCACAAAGTAGACTTGTTTTCTACCTACAACAATGTACCTATATCTTCGTTCACCGTTCTTACTTGAGAAACATCTATGAATTCAACCTTTCAGCCTAGATTTTAGTTGTTCATGAGGAATAGTAGTGTAAAGTGTGGAGAAGTCGAAAGTTTTAATGCTGTTACAGTGTGATAATGATCTAGAGTTTAAGATGTCAAGTAGATCTTTGGAGTTTTTCAAAATCCACATTTCATTTACACCGCTTCTTGAAAAGCAAGTATCACAGTATTTTTAAGGCCCTCTTTAACAGCTGTCAAGATGGAGGTTAGCAATTTAAATATAGGTTTTGTAGAGCATTTGGCAGACCCGGCGATGTATGGTTCTTTGTATGGGCATTTATGTAACTTAGATACCCAGTACAAGGGGAGATCTGTGTCTTCATCCTTGGTGGAAATCCCAAAGGAAAGCAAAACAGATTTATGGTTCTGTAATATCTCCTCCTTTGACAGAGTAGTAGCTGCGTAAGTTGGATTGCCGTTGGAATTATCAATGCCTAGTTCTTTCTTTAAACAATTTATATAATGATTTTTGCAAATAAAAATGATTAGGGGCTTTATCGGCAGGAACGACATATTTGTCAAGAATGGAGGACAAGTAACTGGCCACAGAGAAGAAGATCTTTGAATGAAAAGTTTACGCCGGACGGACGGACGACGGACGAAAAGTGATGGCAAAAGCTCACCCTGGCTATAGCCAGATGAGCTAAAAATCCTGAAAAACTGGAACGTAACTTATATTCTTTAAGTTTTAGTATGCGATATTTTCGTCTTTTATCGAGCTGAGCGTACCCAAACGAGAGGAAAAGACGTAAAATTTCTTACACGAGTTCTTTAATTTTGACCGAATGCAAGTTCCTATTTCTTCCGTAAAATACGAAAAAGAAACACCTGCAAACCTATACCGTGTGATCAACGTCGTCGCCATTAGAGTATACTATACATTGTTACGTCAGGTGCTTTATGACGTTTATCAGTTTCTCTATCAGTTTTTAAACATCTTTGAGTTTCTGGTCTTCCAAATATTTAGATTTTATCTGCACTTATGAGACATAAGTTGTCGAAATGCGCATATGCAGAAAGTAAATTCACAGTAACTTCGGTATTTAGTTATTAGTCATGGTAACGATTGTTTTATCATAAAAATGAACACTTATGGTGTAAGATGACGTCGCGTGCATCGATCTTACACGGGTCATCTTACATTGTAAACTACCATTTACGGAAGAATAAAATAACTAGGGTTGGCAACATTTATCTATGAGCAAAGGGTTGAAGAATTTTTGTGGCACTCCTGGTAAACAGTTTATATAATATATATCTGTTATATTACGGCAAACTTCATATTGATTCATAGTCTGTTGCCTGTTATGAGATACGTCGGTATTTATATTTCCGATTGGTGAGGAATTTTATCTAGTCCCACTCTAAAGGTACTGAGGTACAAATGTATTCGTTTTTCCCTTCAAACATACAATAGCTCCAGTCTCGCAAGTTCATATTAAACTACTAAGAATCATTCTGAACTTCGATAACAATAATTAAATTTGCATTTCAGAATTAGCGGTATTTTCAATTTTAATTCTTTGATTAATAATGAAAAGATATGGAGTAAATACACATGAGACAAATTCCCTGCAAATACATGATTTAAATCAAGCAAAGGGACAACGCTATTATTGGTGTTCTTCATCTTGAAGTCACTATGAGGCCTTCAACAATGAGCTATGCTCATACCTCACAGTAAGTTCAAGACGGTCCCTAGCACCGGTTTGAGCGGAATTCATTGCTAAATGTCGGGCAACTTTATCTATTTTAGAAAACCTATTTCTAAGCTTTTAACTTCCAACTTGACAGATGGCCTTCAAATATATTGTGATATTAGCTTTTCAAGAAGTGGTGTAAATGAAATGTGGATATTAAAAAACTCTTATGATCAGCTTGACATCTTAAAATCGAGATCATTATCACACTGTAACAGCATTAAAACTTTTGAATCCCTCATGAATAACTGAAATCACGACTGAAAGATTTAATTCATAGATGTTTCTCCCGTAAGAACGACGAACAAAGACACAAGTACATTATTATAGGCAGCGAACAGTTAACAATGAAGGGATATGGAGTAAATGCAAATGAGACAAATTCTCTTCAAATACATGGCAAAAATAAGCTGGCAAAAATAAGCACTTGAACAACGCTTTTATTTCCATTTCTTGAAGTCACCATGAGGCCTTCAACAAGCATACTTTGTGAAATACGACTCAGAATCACAGAAAAAATATACAGAGGCAGTGATTAAAATGCTAGAGTTTATGATCGACAATATATTTTTCCAATTTTGGGGACTAGTTTTTCAACGGACTATCGGAAATCCAATGGACACAAACTGTGCACCTCTTTTAGCCGATCTGTTTCGCCACTCATATGAGGCTGAATTCATCGAAAGGCCTCTTCAAAATAATGATAAAAATTGGCCCAGTCCTTTAATTTCATCTTCCGTTATATAGATGATATTTTATCAATAAACAACCCTCGCTTTGGTGTTTTCTTTATCTTATCTATCGAAAAGAGCTCGAAATAACGGATACTACATATACTTCCACATAGGCCTCGTTCCTTGTCCTTCATCTTGAGATTGACAACAGATGTACACTACAAACTAGGCTGTATGACAAACGCGATAACTTCACTTTTCCAATGGTCAACTACCCTTTTCTTTGTAGCAACATTCCTAAAGCACCAGCATATGGAGTTACACCTCCTAACTCGTTCGCTACTCAATGGCCTGTGGTCGATACAGTGACTACCTTAATAGAGCTCGGTTGCTTACAAATAGGCTTCTTAAGCAAGGGTATGTTACCCATAACTTGAAGTCATCACTACAGAAGTTTTACGGTCGACATCACGATCATGTGGACCGCTATGGGATATCTGTTTCCCAGATGACAGCAGATCTTTGTCTTTGCCACTAAAGTTTGTTTTTCCACTTTACTACAGAAGTTGACATGTTCAACACGGCGGTGTCTAACAAGAAGCAGGAGATGCTCATCCACTGGTGCACCTAATCTCACCCATGATTTTTATTGTGTCCGTGTTCATTTTTGTATATGTGTATGTCTTCTTTTCTTTTCTGTTGCATGCTCATGTTATGTCTTTGTTTCTTTGTTTTTCCAACGTTGCCATTGTCCTTGGATTGTTCGTTTTAGACTGACAGTTCGGTTCTCACTTACTTTATGCGCTTTTACTTATCAGAACACTTAACCATATGCTTTTTTTAAAATAATTTCATATTTTGTTCCGCAGCAAGCATATCAGAGTTATAAACACTTCTGATTTCACACTATGAGTGCCTTAGTTCTTAATGTTATCTTTTTATTTCCGTGCATTGTAGCTGTCTCACGTCCTTGTTTTATCTTTGTTTTTATGCCATGTCTTTGGACTTCGATTTTTGTAGTCATCGCTTCCCTTGTTCCTTCGGTATTCTACTGCCGTTGTTTCTGAATGGATGATTCATGAACATTCAACAAGAGTACTACAGCAGATGTTTTGAAAATATGCTTTACCCTCTGACAAATGATTGTATTTTCGTTCTTCATCAATTTTAGTATTTTTAGACAGAAGAAATCCTTTTTTCTCTAAAAATATTGAAAATTCTATGTCAAATATAACCGTCATCCGATTATTGATTATTGAAAAATTATACACTATTAATCGATTTCATGTTTAAAATCGATAGATTTTCGATTATAATCGATCATCAGAACATCACCATCAGAGACAGAAGCTATATCGCTAACCTTGTTACATTTTTGTCGATATTTTTCAATATGGCTGCTAGTATAAACATTAGTTTTATATAGGATCCTATGAGACTTTGAACAAGACCTTTTTTCATAAGAAGCACTGAATGGATTTAAACTAAGCATTGCAAGAATGTCTCTCTTAAAACCAGCTGAAAAAGAGATATTTTTTATGCCAGTCAGTCGTTCGGGATTTTCAATAGTGGGAAACTTAGTTCGACGAATGGGAAATACGCACAGAAATCTGTTCTGTCATTTTCGCTAGCCTCTTACAGTACCCGCTTTGTCTTTTTGTTCCTTGGACTTTGGCTCTTGTCAATTCTGTCCGGTAATTTTGTTATTACCCCCATTAACAAAGGACACTTTTCTAGCACTACTTGCTCAATTTGAAACAAAGTTTGTTGGAATTTTTAATTGGGTGAATCTTTAATAGAATTGTATATGATGCTCTCTCCAATGTGTCTAACTCAGTTTAACACAGGATCCTATCTGAAAATATTTTGTAGAGCTACTTACCAAGTCACAATGAGACCTTCAACAATGAGCTTTGCTCATACCTCTCATAGTAAGTTCAAGGCGGCCAAAAGGACCAGTTTAGAGCAAAATTCATTGCTAGGTGTCAAACAACTCTACATCCGTGTCTCTTGATTCCATGGATGCGGGATCGTCAACCGTTGCCCCAACAAAGGGACTGAAACTAGGGAGACCTTTATTTTTCTGTATACAATACGAACAAAAAATATTTCTGACAGAAAAACGATATGCTCAAGTTTTTAAAACAAAACAATAATATTACATAAAATTTTAGAATTTAATAATTAATATTTTTCTCATTAAGTCATACCAAAATTCGCAAACATTACAACATTTTTACAGCATTTAAAAGGTTAAAGTACAACCCTATATTTTCAATACAAAAGTACTGAAATCACATAAAACTTAACTGTTTACATTGATGACTTCCCGTCTCCCTTTCAGTCAACCTTTCGTCGTTTGAGTATTATTATGTTACAACTGAAACAAGAGACTCTCAAGAGCCTGTATCGCTCACCTGGGTCCTGCAGCACTATAATTCCCAATTGATGGTCCATCTTTAGTGGTGTATGTACATAAAAATCAGAAACTTTTTATAAAATATAATTAAAATTGTTCAAGCCGTTTCAGAGAAGATTTTTGAATGCAGTTTCCAAACTTAAGGGGCCTATGTTAATCTACGTTCTCTGCTGGCAGTTATTTAACATAAAACTTTGAAGAGGGTCACATAAGGACTATCATATCAAAATTCTACTGAAATTGTTCAAGCAGTTTCAGAGGAGAAGATCTTTTTATGCGTTTCCCACTGGGTCCAATGTTAAACTAAGTTTTGCTACTGGTGGCCATGTCGGAAGACGGATCAGCACCAAAGTAACAAGCTTGGTCAAAATCTCACAAGTTTCATTTATGCAATGTTTAAATTGAATCCATTCTATGGTTTTCCATGATATCTTTGTTTGCATTTCCCCTTAGGGTCCAATTCATTGCTGGCAGCCATGTTGGATGATGGATCAGAACTGAAGTAACAACACTTGGTCAGCTTCTCATAAGCAAAGTTTGGGTTAAATCTATGAAGCAGATCTCTAGAAAAGGATCTTTTGTTAAATTAAGTTCACAGCTGGTGACACTTGGTCAGTACCTGACAGGCATCATTCATGTCTTGTTTGATTTAAATCCATTCAGTAGTTCTCTAGAAGATCTTTGTGTACATTTCCCATAGGGTCCAATGCTGTCGGTCATGTAAGATAAAAGATTGACACCAAAGTAAAAACATTTGGTCAGCACCTCATAAACATCATTCATGTCAAGTTTGGTTCAAATCCATTCAGTGGTTCTAAAGTAGAAGTTCTTGTATTCATTTTCCCATAGGGTCCAATGTTAAAATTAATATCCCCGCTGGCGGCCATGTTGGATGATGGATCGGCACCAAAGTAACAACACTTGGTCAGCACCTCATAAGCATCATTCATGCCCAGTTTGGTTCAAATCCATTCA
Source organism: Modiolus philippinarum (assembly GCA_002080025.1). NCBI lineage: Eukaryota > Metazoa > Mollusca > Bivalvia > Mytilida > Modiolidae > Modiolus > Modiolus philippinarum. Next base: position 49,088 of record MJUU01003356.1, on the reverse strand, counting down.
GTGGTTCTCAAGAAGTTCTTTGTATGAATTTTCCCATTAGGTCAAATGATAAACTAAGTTCCCCGGTGGCGGCCATCTTGGAAGCGGTTAGAAAACTTGAATGTGTTCAATAAAATATAGTCCTTAACATGCTGAACATTTTTGCAATTTAAACTTGACCTCTATCTCAAAGCGTTTTTGAAATATAGGACAAAAAGTAAAAAATCACGAAAAATTTAACCAATAAAGGACCACAACTCATATATAGGTACTTGGATTTTCTTCAAAATATCCATGTGGGTAGATCTTAACATGCTGAACACTTTTGCAATTTAAACTTAACCTCTATCTGTTATAGTTTTTTTAATAAAAAATAAAAAACGTCACAATTTTGAAAATTTTACGGAAAGGGGCAATAACTCTTAGACGGGTCATCAGATTTTCTTCAAAATTTCAGCATGGGTAGATCTTCTCATGTTAATTTTTAGCGTATGTCAGATTTTTGATATCTATAACGGTTTTTGAGTTATTTGCCAAAAACTGTAATTTACCCCTATGTTCTATTTTTAGTAATGGCAGCCATGTTGTTTGACCTAAGACATACAAAATATAACAAATTTGAAACTAGATACCCTAGTGATGATTCAGGTAAAGTTTGGTTCTATTTGATCCAGTGGTTTCAGAGGAGAAGATTTTTGAAAGTGAGATAACGACGGACGGACGACGGACGCCAAGTGATGGCAATAGCTCACCCTGGCATAGCCAGGTGAGCTAAAAAGGTGATAACGGGAAACATCTACAATGGCTAAAAATTACAATTACATGCTACAACCTGCCGGGGAAGAGCACATGAAAAACACAAATAAGACAAAAGACAAACGTAAACAACGATAGGAACTCGGAACAGCCGGACTTGGTACCGGCACTAGCAAAAGCCGCAGTATGTTAAAACTGATTTATGGGTACCCTAACCTCCCCTTTATCTGCCCCGTTTCCTATAGTATAATAAACATACGAATCAATCCCACTAACCCCATGATCAAAATCTAGAAAGGAGAGAAAAAGACAATACTTGAAAAATGGGTCAAGGGGTGCTCGCCGCTAAACTGCCGGATAGCTAAAGGAGCCTAGTCTGCTGGTAGAACACTGTCGCACTACGGAAGAAAACTCAACCTCAAAACTTCCCAAAGGTTTTGGTCAAGAATCATCATAAATTTCAGTAGACATCGGCAGTATCAGTAAGAGGCTAGCATGTGTGTAAAGTTTTCAGGTCACTAGATCTCAAAGCTAATCGAATGGATGTAAGCAGAATATCTTGTCGATATCCCCTATTACGTAAAGAATGTAAGTTACGTCCCAGCTTTTCTGGATTTTTAATCAGTTTCTGGAATTTTTAATAACATTTCCGTAAAAACGAGGATTAGAATTGCTGTTAGGACGTAATATAAGATGTTTGCGAGTAACGCCATATTTAAATATCAAATGTTCATATCTATTATAAAACTTCTTAAATGTATTCAAGAACCTGTGAAATTTGTAACCCTGTTGTAAAGTTTGGTTCTGAGAGTAAGTTTACCTTCATTAAAATCGTCAAGAATAGAACAAACTCGTGCGAATCGTACCAGTTGAGAAATATACACCCCGTAGGATGGAGCTAGAGGAATGTCGCCATCAAAAAAGGGAAATTAGTAATAGTGAAATCAAAATCGTCCCTTTTATCATATATTTTAGTTTTTATTTCGCCAGAGTCAATAATGATGGTCAGATCCAGAAAGGGGCAGTATTTGGAATCATTGCTAGCTTTATTTAATTGCAGTTCTTATGGGTAATGATGTCTACATAATCTAAAAACTGGGGATTGTCAATAGTAAGGATATCGTCAATATACCTGCTGTTATCATTGAAAAAAGAAATTAGTTTATAACTGGTTCCGTTTTGAAGTTTTTTCATGAAGTCTCGTTCATAATAGAACAGAAAAGGATCTGCAATAAGAGGTGCACAATTTGTACCCATGGTAATACCTGTGACCTATTGATAAATAGTGTTGCAAAAACGGACAAAAAATGTTGTAAAGTCAAAGTTTGAGTGCATTAATCATATCATATCATCACATGTCCGGGAACAATGATTATTGTAGGTAATATAAGAGACGAATCCTTGCTTATTGTTAGAACAAATTTAATGCAAACCAGAAAATTTAAAAGACCATTTAATAAGTTGTCCCAATGTGGAATAAGTGTAGAAAAATCATAACTGTCGATTGATAAGACTAGTCTATGAATTGATTGTAGCTTATCTAAAACTTCAATAGAATTTTTCACACTCCAAAAGTCCACTTTTTTTTAAAAATGGAGATAACAATACAGTTGACCTACTTTTTTACTTTTCTATCTTCCTGTGATGAAATATCTTGACATTAGTCAGTTTTATATCTCCGCTGCTCTATAGGAAAAGAACACGCATCCGAGAAGTTAAAAAATTATAAAATAAGAGTTTTCAGAAGACAACATAGCTCGCCGGGGGTTAGAGTAACTGCAATGCACAAATAATTTGAACGTTTTACATTTGCGTAATTGTAATGTGGTTAATGCTTTAAACTGCGATATAAGAAAGCCACATGGCAAACAGGAACTCCTGTCACTAAAATAATAACTTCTATAAACAGGGTACAAGTTTTTTTAATTGCCCTCAGGGCAATGTCAAGGTCAAAATGCCTATAACTATGGTACAACCAGAAAGCTATCACCATAGGGAAGTCACAAACAAAATATAAACACCATATCACTAAACAACTAGAAAGCTATCATCATAAGGAAGTCATATACCAAAAACAGTTTACCACTGAATGTCTACATTCTAGAATTTTTAATTGCCATAAGGGCAAGGTCAAAGGTCAAAATGTCTAAAAAATATGGTGCATTCAGAAAGCTATCATCATAAGAAGTCATATACCAAAATTGAACACCTTACCACTAAATGTCAACATTCTAGAAACACTGTTAATTTTTTTGAAAATTGCCCTCGGGCAAGGTCAAGGTCAAAATATCTACAAATATGGTACCATTAGAAAGCTATCAGCACAGGATAGTCACATACCAAATATGAACACCCTACCACTAAATTCAATAAGCAAGACAAAGGTTTTTTTCACAAATTGACCCAAGGAAAGGTCAAGGTCAAAATGTCTACAAATATGGTACCACTACAAAGCCCTCATCATAAGGAAGTCACATACCAAATACGAACACCCTACCACTAAAACCCTACCTTCTAGAGGCAATGTTAAAGTTATTCAAAAATAATTGTCTCAAAAATCAGCACAAACCTTATGATCAGAACAAACAGGAAACTGAATCCTACACCTGTGTCACCTTTATAGATCTTTATATAACCCAGTAGTCAGGGTGCTAACCCAAAACCGGTTTTGCTTAAAACTAAGGAGTATCTCCCTCTTGCATGGCTCTGTCCTTAGATGATTTTTGTTTTGTGTTTTTGGTTATTTGTTCTCTATCAGATTTTTTTTTTGGGGGGGGGGGTAAGTTGTGGTCTTCCAAATGTTTTGTTTTGATCTACACCGAAGAGATATAAGTTGTCGAAATGACCATATGCAGAAACAACAATAACTTAGAATTTTGTTATTTATTTCCACTGGGTTGATGCCCCTGCGGCATTGTGCACTATTAGTCCCTGAGGGTATTTACCAACCGAGTAGTCAGTACTTTGGTATATGCTGACCCTAAAAGCGATTTTATTTGGAAACTTGCAATTTCTAAATTTTAGAAAAGTTGCTTAAAACTAAGGAGTATGTCCATCTTGCATAGCTCTGTCTGGTGTGTGTTGTTAATTGATCTGCACTGAAGAGACATGAAGGTTGTCGAAATGGCCATATACAAAATTTAAGTTTACAGAAACTTCTATAAATAACAAAATACCGAAGTTACTGTTAACTGAGGAAAGGGGAAAAATAATTGCAAAGTTCACCACAGACAATATTTTCACAGATTCTAATATTTCGCATGTTAATGTTATATTGTATGTTTCATGTTTGTACATATATGCTTTCAACCCTTGCTGGTAAAACTGTGCATTTCTGAATAAACTATTATATAACAAAAACGTTGATACATTATGTCGAGTATAGGAGCATGGATTTGGAATTATATTTTGACTTTGATCACGCATCTTTTTTATCTCCAGTAAATTGGTATATGGATGATAGGAATAAAGTATTACTGTTCAACAAGGCCGTATATCTAAATATACGTCCTTGCTGTTCAATTACTTTGATGTGATCCATGAAAAGAGCAACCATGTGAACATCGTTTCATATTGGACTTAGTAAGAAAACCAAGTTTCAAGCATAGTTGGCATGATTGTTTCTTCATTATTGAATAGGTGGGTAAATAGTTTATTACCAATTTTTGGTACAAAATTAATCATAAAAAATCTGGTTAAACAATACAAAATAGTAGACACATGAAATTGTATAAAAGTAAAAACAAGGCATGCAATAAAAATTACAGAAGTAACACATCAAATGACTAGACAAAGTTAAATACAACTGAGACTAAAAAATCCCTAAAACAGTTTTGTTTGAAGGGGAGATTCATAGAAAGTCACCCGGAGACAAAGTCATACGGACATGCAAGCTGAAGGATACTTAGGGTTAAAATATAACAACAAACAGTGATTTAACTTTAAAAACTGACAAAAGAAACAATTATAACCAAAGAACAAAAACTTGAAATACCGAAAGAGAAAAAAAACCATCTCCACCGTGTATCATCCGTACACAGGATATACTGAGGTACCAGAACTGGTTTTCGTTTAAATTTCAATGGAATCTATCATTAGTGTACGGTGGTACTGGTGTATAGATACTTAGTAGCTATAAACTGGATCCACGTACACTAATGGCAACATGCAAACGGGGAAAATGTCAAAAAAGATGTTCAATGGGGTCTGACTATTTTTTGCCATTCTGTGATAGATCTATAACGAAAAGTAATCTAGTTTGTTTTTTTTTCTAATGACGTTGACAACATAAAGCAGGAGTTGTTCAGTGACGATAATGAAACTAAAATTTGTTGGATTTCCCGGCGTTCGCAGCCTTGCTGCAATTTTCTTGTTTTCTATTGATTCTTTTTTAATCTGTTTTTATTTTTTGTTTTTCGCTTTTTTTTTCATGGTATGTTTTTGTTCTTGATGTTGCAAGTTCGGTTCTACAAGAGTTATTTCCCATTTATGAGTTTTCTGGCGCTAAGTCTCGTTTTCACCTTGCCATCATGTAAACAAATGTTGCAGAAAAGTGAATGGGTCGATGTTTCCCATTCCAGTGTTGTTGTNGATGACTCCTGCCAAGTTTGGTTCCATTTGGCCCAGTGGTTTCAGAGGAGAAGATTAAAATGTGAAAAGTTAACGGACGACGGACGGACGACGGACGACGGACGCCAAGTGATGACAAAAGCTCACATGACCTGTGGCCAGGTGAGCTAAAAAATGTCATATTGAGAACAAATAAACCAGATCAAAATGTGTCCAGAAAGGCCCCAGATGCCACCTCCTGCAATGTACATTTTTAAAAATTTTCCGGGGGAGGACCCCCGTACCCCCTACACACGAAAGGGGAGCAACCCCCTCTCGGACTCACCTACTCGCGGGCCGTTGGCCAGCGGTTCGGGCTTTTGGCCCTCAAATCAGTGCCGCCTACTTTTCAGTTTCCTCCACCTACTCTAAAACTTAATGAGAACCCTGACCTTGACCATCAACTAAATTCTTCCCCATATGTACAACAGAGCTCACCAAACTGGGCGATTAGGGCGATAATGTCGCCCTGTTGGGCCTCAAGTCTCCTTAAGGTGTTCTAAAAAGCGACTTTTAGACTCCCTGTCAATATCATAAGTCTCTGTGGATTTCTATTTCTGTCTATTTCCGGTAACAGGAAGTAAAATGGCAAAATTTCTGAAGATCATTCCTGTTCATTGCAGGGCTAAAACCTTGTACATATCCACTCATGATAGTGATAAAAAGGCAAACTGACCTTATACTATTAATTTATTGAAAAATTCAATGGAAACTACCCACAATATTTACGTTTCCAACTTGAAATCTAACCGGAAGTGAGCTATTTATATAACAAGAACAAAGAGCTACCTATTTACTGGAGTAGGTAAAAAAAATGTTATGTTTCATTCATATAAATGTAACCTGAATTGTAAGAGCACATCAAAAATGTTCTCATTTTAGGTATTTTAGGGATAAATGATAAAACAATTTATAAATTATGAAATTTATTTAAGCCAATATCATTAGACAAATATATCATTTTTAATGGTTAAGACTTATTTGTTTTTGATTGTTAAAATTTGATTTGCACCTGAGAAAAGTAAAAAAAAAAATTTGAATATCATACAGATACGCGTTAACAAGTCTCCTTGCCATGCCCTGGAGTCTACCTATCTGTGCCCTTAGGGAGACTTCAAGTCTCCCTGGTTTTCTGAAGTGTGGTGAGCCCTGATGTACAATGCCGAAAAGCAAAGCAAACACAGAAATTCATACAAGTGCCTTCAAAGAGTACCACATCATTTTTTCTGGAACAGTCCTTCGACATTTCCTTATAAGGTGAAGTGACATAACTAGAGGCTCAGAGACTGAGCCTGTATCGCCCACCTGACAAAATGCTGAAAAGCGGGGTATTTGATGTTCTGCATGGTGGCCATGTCAGATTGAAATGAAATGAGCAATCTTTGTAAAAGACCTTCCATACATCATTCCTGTAAAGTTTGGTTGAATTTGCTTCAATGGTTTCAGAGGAGTTGACGAAAATTATGTTTTTCTCATAGGGTCAAATGTTAAATATAAGTTCCCCGCTGGCTGCCATGTTTTTTGTCAGATCAGAACAAAATGAGCAATCGTTGTAAAGGACCTTCCATGCATCATTCCTGTAAAATAAGGTTAAATTTGCTTCAGTGGTTTCAGAGGAGTTGATGAAAATTACATTTTTCTGATACAGTCCAATGTTAAATACAAGTTCCACGCTGGCAGCCATGCTTTTTGTCGGATCGGACTGAAATGAGCAATCTTCGTTAAGGACCTTCAATACATCACTCCTGTATAGTTTAGTTGAATTCGCTTCAGTAGTTTAAAAGGAGTTGATGAAAATGACGTTTTTCCCATAGGGTCCAATTCTAAATGTAAGTTCCGCGCTGGTGGACATGTTTTTTGTTGGATAAGTATAAAATGAGCAATCTTTGTAAAGGACCTTCCATACACCATTCCTATTAAGTTTGGTTGAATTTGCTTCAGCAGTTTCAGATGAGTTGATGAATATGATGTTTTCCCATAGGGTCCAATGTTAAATATAAGTTCTGCGCTGGCGGCCATGTTTTTTGTCGGATCAGAAAGAAATGAGCAAACTTTGTTAAGGACCTTCCATACATCATTCCTATTAAGTTTGGTTTAATTTGTTTCAGTGATTTCAGAGGAGTTGACGAAATATAATGTTTTCCCATAGGGTCCCATGTTAAATGTTAAGGACCTTCAATACGTCATTCCTGTATAGTTTAGTTGAATTTGCTTCAGTAGTTTAAGAGGAGTTGATGAAAATGACGTTTTTCCCATAGGGTCCAATTTTAAATGTAAGTTCCGCGCTGCAGGTCATGTTTTTTGTCGGATCAGAACGAAATGAGCAATCTTTGTGAAGGATCTTCCATACATCATTCCTGTAAAATTTTGTTGAAGTTGCTTCAGTGGTTAAAGAAGAGTTGATGAAAATGACGTTTTTCCCATAGGGTCCAATGTTAAATATATGTTCCGCGCTGGTGGATCGGCACAAAATGAGCAATTTTTGTTTTTGGTTAAATTTGCTTCATTGGTTTCAGAGGAGTTGTTGAAAATGTGAAAAGTTAACAGACAGACGGACGACGACGCCAAGTGATGGCAATAGCTCACACTGACCCTTTGGCTCAGGTGAGCTAAAAAGAGAAACTGGAAGTGTTGAATATTGTGTAATAATAGACCTAGGTAAATCTGCAAAAACAGTCATATTTGTCAATCACAACTTAAATGGAATTGATTTTTTTGATAATTATTTTATTATGTTAAACTTCAGAAAAATAAAGCATGATTTCCACACAGTTCAATTTTATGATACTTTCCTTATAAAGAATAATTAAAAGTTTTCAGCACTGAATTTTGTTCAAGGCACTTGACAAGAACTTGTGGATCAATATTGTCCTTTTTAGGCCATTATAAAAAAAAATCCCCAATTGTCATCCCCATCTGCCCTGATTTTTTCAGCCCTCTAGAAAAATTCATTTTGAATTTTCCTTAATTTCTGGTCAGGGCTTTTTCCATTGAAGCTTCCCAATGGGGTGGAACACCAGGGTTCATTTTTCTGCTGATGGTGGGTAATTTTCTCTTGTGTCCTTCAAGTTTAATTATACAATACATTTTTTTACTCTTGGATGTGTGTGTGTGTGGGGGGGGGGTATAAAAATAAGAGGCATTCCATCCCTAAAAAGGAATTTTTACTAGAATAGACCTAATATTCTTTCAAATTTCCAATATTTTCACTATATTTGATAAAAAAAAAATCTTCGTTTTTCAAAATGTTGGATGAGAACCTGAAGAATTATAATGGCCTTAGTTATCTTTTTTATCAATTTACTTAATGTCCAAGTAACTATACTGAATGTGCTTGTGTTTCATACAACTCTTTTGCAGGTCTTTATTATCCTTGAACGCAATATAGGTGCCTCAAAGAGATGACACTCTTAAAAGGCATACCAGATGTAGACTTGCCATATAAATGTATTGTTTAATGACATCTGATGCTACTTTTTGTACTTTTTTATTTTAAATATTGATTGCTACCATTATCTTGTCTACATCTGTTTTTGTTTTACCTAATGGGTGAATCGTCATGTTATTACCTGTGCCATACTGAAACGAGAGGTTTCTCTGAAAATGTCAAGATTGTACATGAAGTCACAATATGTGATGTCATGCTGAAAATAACATCACAGTGAAAATGGCATTGATAATGAAATACAGAGGAAACAGTGTGTTAGAGATGATTATCTGACAGATGAAGATCCATGCACTTTTGTTTTTGAGATATTCTATCGAAGGTATTTATCCTTACCCAGTCACTGTCATAGATAATCACTGTATCTTAATGTGTGTATCTATCCTTACCCAATCACTGTCATAGATAATCACTGTATCTGCAGCTGTCAGATTTATACCCAGTCCACCAGCTCTTGTACTCAACAGAAATATAAACATGTCTTTATCTGTGTTAAATGTATCCATCTGCAAAAAACAATGTATGTCATTAGCGCTAATCCATCAATACTGATTTAGAAGAGTTTGTAAAGGTAGGATAGTTATCATCCATCTTGCAAAAACAATAAACGTCATGAGGACTGTGGTGAACGCCGGTATTTAGGAAACAAGTTAGCCCTGAAACTGACCACCTACTTCTGGGTGACAAGACGACCAGCACATCGAGTTACGAGAATAGCCTTTGAAGTGTGTGGATGTGCACTCCAGTCCAGGGGCCTGAGACCAGTGGACATTTCCTGGATAACTACTGAATCCCTGGTTGACAGACTTACAGGTATTCCACCGTTTTTATAAAATGCCCAACAGGACTTATCCATTAGTTTGTTTAGAGGTAGGAATGGTCATTTCTCTAATTTCTAGCAAATTTAACCAACGCCTGACTGGTGTAATAAAAATATTTCTGGTCTCTAGTGAGAGAACAACTCATGTGGAATTTCCCGCCGAATCTATTCGAAACATAATCCTCAGTGTTTAACATTATGTCATAAGAGAAACATTTTCTACAACTAAAACACGTTAATTATGAAATTTCTCACATCTTGTTGAATAAATTTTCAAATGTTTAAAAACTCGGCAAGACTCGTTTTCAAACATTTGCAAAATTTATTTAACTCAATGTGAGAAATTTCATAAGGGCTATTCCAGAAAAATTTATCACAAAGGGGGGGGACCCCAGTTTTATTTTTTTTTCTCTTGGTCCTTGGGGTCAGCCTGATGTTGACTAATGTTAGAAATAATATATTTTTCTATGGTGGTGGGGTCTAAAATATATGGCATTCCCCCCTGGATGGTAGATTTAAATGGAATAGCCCTAATCAACTTAGTTCTCGTTGTAGAAACTATATTGCCTTGCTGCAATGTTACTTCCATGTGAATATTAACTATCCATTGGTCTAGTACCTTTTTGCTGGCAAAAAAAAATGATTATTTCAAAAGTTTCAATATCCAAGAGAAAGTAATTTGACAACACCATGGAGTACCGGTATTTTCCTTGTTCAAAGCTATTTCCTGAGCTGATTTTAATTTAACTTTTAGGCCCTTTTTACACATTTATGTCTTTCAATTTTTGGTCTTCAAAATGCTAAATGCACTTTTTATATCTGCACTGAAAATACACAAGTTGTCAACATGGCTGTCTGAAAAACTCTGATGTACTGCAATACATCATTTGTGAATTCACAAGTGTTTCATCCCATAACAATACACAAGAAACCTTTTTCCAAGTTTCAAATGGCTGGACACGTTAGTGATTTGGTTGTACAATCTATGAAACTTATGATATATGATCTATTTGGGTTTTAAATACATGTGTAGTTTTGTTTGCATGGGTTGGGTAAGCTGGAAACATTTCCTTTCCGACTAGTCTCTTCCAACCACATTTTCAGATGGTTTACCCTTACTCCATATCCCGCCATTTTGTAGGAATTTGCATGGTTGTTGAAAGTGCAGAGAGAGCCAAAATCTGGAAAAAGGAAATACTTCATATTGTTTTGTGATTCATATGAGGATAAAGGGCTACGCGGAGCAAGCATGATACAAACACAGCAAGTCGACCATTGAAATTAGAACAAGTGTAATTTAAAATGAATGTGAAGAGAGTAAAAGCTGGACACTAGGGAGTAAAATCAGCCCTTTTGATCCTTTACTGATAGGAAACATAAGGGCCACCCAAAATCTGTTATGCCAAGAAACACTGTGTCCAAATTTCATAACAATTAATCAACTGGAACTTAAGTTAATGACCAAAAACAAAATTGTCTACAGATGACGACAGCACCATACCATAATACCTCTTCTTTTTGTGGTCGGGCCAACATTAAAAAATTTTTTGTTTCCCCTCCCCGACTGAGTTGTTCAGGTTATGGGTAGGTAGGTAGGAAAATTATTTTATTTTTTCTTCAAATAAAAAATTTTACTGAAATCTTCAAATTAAAAACAAGGTTAAAATCCAGAAATCGGTATAATATGGAAAATTTTCACCTTTGAATGAGTAAATCGGACTTGTTGAATTTACCCAAGTTTGAAGTGAGTTCAACTCCAAGTTTACTAAAATTGATGGGTGTTCCATGGAACACTTTGTGTCGCCTGCAGTTTAAAAGAGCCATTTTTGGCTCAGTTAACCTATACAATGTGTAAAATCAAAATTCAAGTATCAAGTGTATGTCTGGATCAGAAGAAAAAACATATCATGTAAATTTGTTTAGAATATGAATTGTAGTTTTGAAGGTCTTGCAGATTAACAAACCAAATTAACATTTGAGCTATTTTTGCTCAGGGCTATTCCATTTAAAATTCCGACCAGAGGGTGGAACTCCATTTATTTTTTTTTTTCTGTTGGTGGTGGGTAAATTTCTATTGTGTGCTAATAATGTAATTATATATTTAATTTTTTTTCTCTTGGTGGGGGGTATAAAAATAAGTAGCGTTCCACCCCTGGTAGGAATTTTTACTGGAATAGCCCTCAGTGAACCTCTAAAATCTGTAAAATTGAAATTCTAAGTATCAAGTGCACAATCAAATCAGGTGAGTAACATATCCTGCAAGTTTGGTTGGAATATGACTTACAGTTTTGAAGGTGTTCAAGATTAACCAATTGAATAAACTGAGAAAAGTTTTACGAAAATTTGTACCATTGACCATATTTGTTGAAAATATTCCAAGTCGGTAAACAGAAAATAGATGTCAGACAGAGATGAATTCAATAAGCGCAATATGGAACTCCATACTTAAGCCACATACACAATTTCAAGTGGCTGTAATTTGTAGTTGCTGAGAAACGAAGACTTGTACCATTGACCACATTTGTTGAAAATACTCCAAGTCGGTAAACAGGAAGTAGATGTGCCACAGACCTGAATTCGATAAGCGCAATATGGGACCCCATACTTACATCACATACAATTTCAAGCAGCTATGATAAGTAGTTGCTGAGAAAAGTGTTACGAAAATTTTTACCACTGACAGTACTTGTTGAAATACTCCAAGTCCATAAACAGGAAGTAGATGTCTGACAGATCTGAATTTGATAGGCACAATATATAACCCTATACTAAAGTCACACACAAAATTTCAAATGGCTGTGATTTGTAGCTGCTGAGAAAAATGTTACAAAAAAAGTGGGACGGACAACGCCAAAAATCCTTCAAGTAGTTTAAGAGTTGCGCTTACGCGGTAACCCATACATAGGGAATCAACGAAAAGTCAAAGTCAAATTATCTCCCCTTCCTGGTTACAGACAATAATTATATATTCACTTCATGCACATCTTCATATGGTGTTCTTACTTAGTGTAAAGTTTCAACTAAATCCTTCGAGTGGTTTAAGAGGAGTTGCGCTTACAAGGTAACCCATACATAAGGAATCAACAAAAAATCTAAGTAGAATTATCTCCCCTTCCTCGTTTTGGACAATAATTATATTCCTTCATGCACATCTCCATATTGTGTCCTTCCTTTGTGTAAAGTTTCATCAAAATCCTTCCAGCAGTTTAAGAGGAGTTGCGCTTACGAGAAGTGTGGACAGACGGGCAGACGGACAGACAGATATACAGACAGACGGACGGACAGACAGGGTGGTTCCTATATACCCCTAAACTTTGTTTGTGGGGGGTATAATGACGCCGCAAGACGACTAAAGTGATCCCTGTATGTCGCCACACACTACGTGTGCAGGCAACATAATAAAAATGATGTAAATATAAAACAGTGAAACCTGTGACTTGTCTTATCTGACAATTGAATATTCTAAGATTCTGTTGAATCCGACATCATTTTTTGGTCCGAAAGACAGCTTTCAGTATTTTTTAAATCTTAGTATTCCGACATACTTTATAATCTGCCAAATTTTTATGTTCCCATAGTAAGCTCGATTAGACAGGTTCCACTGTATTGATTATTGATTCCACTATATTACAAGTATCAATGTTCAAACAGAAAATTCTAGTTTTCTCAGAAAACTAATAAATATTGGCTCCAAAATATCCAATTTTTAGAGAATAAACTATTCTATACTTATTATTATTAAACAAACCTGTTCCTTCCTTTCATCCATAGAATATTTTCCATCCAATCGACAATAAGGGATCTTCCTGTGATAAAGGTAATCCCCAAGTATGTCTAACATCTTAGTCATCTGTGAGAATATTAAAACCTGTAAAATGTAGAAATGTACAATTAAATTATATTTAATGTCTTGGCCAAAATAGACAAGAGTTGTCAGAAGTCAACATAGCTCATAATGGATTAGAGAGACCCCAATGCACAAAGATTCAAAAGGTACTGTGAATTCATTTTTATTCGTGGGGTACCAATTTTCGTGGTTTTCGTGGGTGTCCCCGAACCACGAATTCAAATACTCAACGAAATGTGATTTTCTTGTGCAAGTTTCAAACACAAATGAATGAACATAACGAAGGACCTGATCAGCGAAGGCCATAAACCTTGCACTTGTACCTGAGCCCCAAATTAACTGATATATCCAACAATAAGTAAACATGCAGCAAAATAAGTTAAAATGTTTTATTTCCAAGTGTTTCCCAGTTAACAAATTAGCGGTAACTGGCTTCCTGTTTTGTTTATCAATTACGCTAAAGTGTTGATTTACAGTTAAGAAGTTTGGAACCATCTCAATTCAGTTTTTATATCATATCATTAATTAATCTTTTAAAGTTTTAATTTTTATATGTTTTGCTGAAAAAGACATGTTTATTTTGCAATTAATACAGGTGTCTATTTAAAAATACTGAATGGAGTAGGTTTATGTCAGATGGTTACCTAATTACAAAATATCTTCACATTACTATGAATTGTTAATTACAGGTGACACTTTAATTGCAGGTACAGTTCTGAATTTTTGTGTTTTGACATCAGTACTGAAGGTACTGAAGCCATGAATTTTATAATCTTTATTTTATAAATTTATATTTTATTAATTTTTTTTTCTNGAAATTAAATGAATTCACAGTATACATTTCAGTAATACATTGTAGTTACATCATTTTATAACAAATTTTAAATGTGATATAAGACATTCATAAGCCAAATAGGAGCTCCCTACCACTAAAAGAATCATACCAAGAAGCAGATTTCAAGTGTTTGTTTTTTTTTCTTTAAGGCCGTGTCAAGGTCAAAATGTTTACAACTATGATATTACCAGAAAGCTCTCCTTGTAGGAAAGTCATAAACAAATATTGACACCTGATCATCAAATCAACTACCTTCTTGAAGCTAGATTAATTTTAAACTTTGTCGCCAAATGGAAACCCCCCTCACTGAACCATGAATCAATATGACAAGTGCAAATTTAAGTGTGGACACAGCACATGTATGGACATAATGATATGCCTCCCCTTTTTTCCAGAAAATATAAAATGGTGATCATAATTTTGAGCATCAACCATGAGCCCTAAAAGCATGTCTATAGGCAATAGGCAACTTTTCTGTAAAGTTTCATTCAATTTGAGGCACTTTTAATTTCAAGCCCTTTTTTCTGTAAAGGCAGCCTTTTTGAAAATTCTGAGCCATAAATTTATTTCTATTGGTGCATGGCAACCTTCTAATTAAGTTTCATCCCATTTGAAACACATTTTCTCACCTTTTTTCATTTTCCATGGCAATGGTGGTCATTTTGAAATATCGAGATCAAAAATCATTGCTATGGGAGCTAAGCAACCTTCCTATAAAGTTTCATCCAATTTGAGACACTTTGAATCTCCCTTTTTCCAGTTTCCATGGCAATGGCAAACATTTTGAAAATTCAAAAAAATTTGTGTGTGTACATCTACTCATTATAAGTTATGATTCCTTTTTAAGTTGTTGAAATTTGCTTGCAAAGTCTCTGAAAAACATTAAGAGTTGTGTTTTTATTTGAACAGACAGGCAAAGGAGCAAATGGACTAACAGACAGACTACTTTGTACCTTATGTCCTCTCTTCTTCAGCTCCTTCAGCATTTGATCTAACAACACCATCTTGCCACAGGATGTAACAATATCTTCATCTATTCTGTAATCTTCAGATTCCGTCAGAGGATATTCCAACAGATACGGATGATTACAACATTTCCTCAGCTGCATCATGATATTCTGTAGACGTACTGTTACCTGAGCTGTCTTTGGGGTCTGTACTGCTCTGTAAGTAATACAAAACATGGAATTAATGACAATATGTGTTCACAATAAATATACAACAGTTTTCAGTGCAATACTCCATTTCAGAACTATGGATATTAAACTATCTGATGTTGAATTTCAGTGCATGAACAATTAATTTTTGTCCAGCAAATTTTTGTTATTTGATGCTTCAGCTAAGGAGAGATTTTTGTTCATTTCTGACACCATGTATCATAATACCAGTATCTTGAGCATACTAGAGGTTTTGTACACTAATATGTCACTGTATGACAGGGTTGTATCAGAGTCATAAGAAAGGACTTAGTGAATTTTTACACTTTCTCCCATGTTTCTAAATAGTTCAGATGAGAATCTAAGAACATTTTAAATGGCCTCAAAATGGCTCCATAAAATATCTACATTGTCTTACTTTGGATTTAAAGCCTCCTCATTCGCTACGATAGCCTCTACCCAGGACTCAATTTCCTCCTCATTCTCCCCCTCCATCATTAACTGATAATTAACCTTCCTTTTTGCAGATTTTCTAACAAGACGTCCCTTTTCATTGGTTTCTTCAACTACTTTAGGTGTCTGAAAGCAGATAAAAGTATTAGAACATCCTACCATTTTCCTTATATTTATAAATTCTAAAACAATAGATGATGTTGATATTTAGAAGGTATTATTTCTTTTTTCAAGAAAGAATAAGCAATGAAGGGTCAGGGAGTAAATGCACAAGGAACAAAGTCTCTACAAATACATGGTAAAATCAAGCAATGGAACTATTGTTGTCTTCATCTTGAAGTCACCATGAGACCTTCAACAATGAACTTTGCTCATACCTTATTGGAAGTAGTTCAAGACTGCACTTCACACCGTACTAGTTGACATCTGGAGAACTTTGATTGCTATCAAACCAAAGATGTAGGAGGAGTTGTGCCCAATCCTTTGAATTTTCAGTAACAAAGGGCCATAACTCCATGACAAGGCATTAAGGACACCTTGTTGAAGTCTTCATAAAGGACCATAATGCCATGAAAGAATAGCAGAATGTAATGTCTTTTTTCTGTACACATCTTAACATGTACACATGTTTAACAATCCTGTTAAGTTTGTTTGACAGAGAAGGTAGTTTCCACAACTTCAACTCATAACAAACTTTTTTGTCATAAAGCGAACAAACAGCTGCGCCAAGGTTTTCAAAATGACGAAAGTTTTCTGAACCACTTTCGTCACTTAACATTTTTCATTTTAAACTTTTTCTCCTTAACCCTTTCCTTCATAATGACGCCTTTGGACGCCTCTAGGTTCCCCCCCCCCCTCTTTTAAGGGCTATAGGAGGGTGTTGTATTAGACCCTAGGATGAGGATATGGGCTTATTGAACAGAATATAACTGGGGCAAAAAATTGAGTGTTTTTCGCGCCTGATTGGGGACCAAAAAAATATGTCAGGGGGGTCCCAGAGGGGGGATGTGCCCCCTTCTGTCTGGGGGTTCGAAGGGGGGCATTAGCCCCCCTCGCCGCGAGACCAAATCTGGGGTTTATCTATATTATGGATTAGTGCTAACTATTCCTCAATACATATATTTTAAGTTAAACCTTGCTTAGACATGTGCAAGTAACATTTTATTTTTTTTTTTAATTTTAAAGTATGTTTTGAAGGGAAAAAATGTAAAAAATATGAGTCCTTTTGCGATTTTGAGGTCCCCTGCTGTCTATATGGCAACCAGTACCAGTGTTTTGGAACCTGTTTTCCAAAGACAACTGACAGGTGTCTGACAGGTGTCCAACTGTGCCAAGTGCCAAGACTCTGACTTGCAAGACAACAATTCTGCAGCATTCTAAACATTGGGTCCCATTTACTTCTGCAAAAAATGCCCAGTTGGAACCATTTTCATGAAGGAAAGGGTTAATGGAGAAAAAATGAAATTCAATAAAATTGGGAAAATGACCATTATTTGGTGATAGTACTTCAAAACTATCAGTTTTATCATGATTTTTGGCTTTTTTGACAATTTTTATTTTTTTTCCTGTTTTCCTGTTAAAATATGAAGAAATAATATTCAGTGTCATATTTATGACAGTTTACAACGGTGTGTTCCCATTTCGCCTTAGCTGTGAATTTCAGGTAAAAAAAGGTAAAAAAGTACTAAGGAGAAATGGGAATTTACAATTTGTGAATTGTAAAAACATAATTATTAATTATGGCATGTTTTGATCACTGAATAAACATCATTAAGAATACACATGTATTTTTTCTTTAACTTTTTGTATATTTTCAAAGATTTTGTTACATTTACCTTGCATATTTCGTGCATAAAATCTAAAATATTTTTATTTTGAAAGTTGATAATAATATTTATTCCCCAAACATGATAGAAACTAAAATTATAACTAAATTATAGTCAACTTTAAAAAAAGTGTAGTTTTTTAATTGACAAGAAAATCTACTATCATTTAAAATTAATTGTAAATATCCTTAAAATTGATTATAAAGCATTTCATATTATTCCATTTCAAAAATTTTTAAATATCATTAGAATAATTAATAGGGACTATTCACGCTACTCAAAGAGATATGTCAGCGTCACAATCAGAATTTTTCACCAACTGCAGTCAGCCTCGACTTTGAATGTGCATCACAAAACGCAACAACAGAGACCCCAGCAGCAGCAATCAAGGGTTGCCTGTTCAGCTATGGAAGAAAACTGAAGAGTGTGGACTACAGAGAGACTACAAATACATACCCGATGTTAACCTACTAGTTCGTCGTGCAGCAGCTCTACCTCTATTACCACTCGACAAGGTTGAATACTACTTGCTACACACACTCAAGAATTCACCCAACCGGAATGACTGTACAAAACTCTCCGACTACGTTACAGAGACATGTATAGAAGGACGATTCCCACAAGCAACTTGGAACCACCAACAGACTGATGGATCCAGAACCAACAACCACCTAGAAGGCTGACACAACAAACTGAAGAAGAGAGTAAAGACACCACACCCTAGTATCTACAAGATCAACGAGATATTCCAGAAGGAGCAGGCAGCAACGAGGTCAAGATGGTACAGTATGCAGCAGGTGGGAACAGAAGATTACCAGAGAAGAAGTACCGTGACATAGAAGACCGTCTACATCGTTTGAAGAACGAACTAAACACAGGAGTGAAGAACTTTGTAGAGTATGGTGACACAGCATCGTATATCCTGAAGCTCGACTAGTGACAAATAGAATAAATAGTGAAATGAACTTTGTGCTTATCCTCGTATTGTGATATTGTTTTTATTTTAATTATTCATTATTAACTACTATTGTGCTAATTATAGAACTATTATTATGCTAATAAATACGCTTATTAAAGAACTATTATTGTGCTAATAAATGTGCTTATTTGTGCTTCATAAATGTGCTTGTAAAAGAAATATATGTGCTCATATTAAAGAACTATTGTGCTTGCATATTTCATTGTTTTGTTTATTAAATATTTTGTACGCCTTTTTATTTGATCTTCTATTCTGATTTGAGTGTTATTTTCTTTATACATGTATGTATAATATTATGATTTGAGTGTTATTTTCTTTATATGTATAATATTATGATTATGAATGAATTATAATGTATGCTTCTGTTGGAATTTTGTTATGTTACATACCATATAAAGTTATATTAATAAAACATAGAAATTGTAATTTGAGTTACTTTGTGCCCATTTGAAACTGAAGAATACACAACTTAAAAGAGAACATGCCATTACACATGAAATTTACATTTATATCAATTTTAATTAAAAAAACTTAAATCTTTAATGTTTATATTGTTGTATAAACACCAGTTTCTCTTGATTAGATGTTTACATAAGTTCCCATTTCGCCTTAGCTGACACAAATATGTACTAAGGCGAAATGGGAATATTTTTTTATATAAAATTTCACAGCTAAGGCGAAATGGGAACAAGCCTTTACAACCCCAAGCCAATTAATTCATTACAAAGGTGATGTTGTTACAAGTAACTAATCCGATAATTAACAGGTAATTAACCATACAGTACATGTAGTTGTCAAATCACCAATCAGGTACAATCATTAAATATAATTTAATAACCAGGAAGCCATGAAATGATAATATTTTAAGTTATTATTGCTTAAAGTTTTAATTTCAATAGAATATTTGCAGGTCCTACTTTCGTTTCTGTCCACAACATTCCGATTGCGCATGCGCAAATATAAACAAATAAATTACTCACAATTTATAAGACCAATGTTTATTAAGTTTGTGTCAGTCCCAATTTAAATTAAATTAATATCAAAAAATATTCTGTTGTTTTGTGCAGCCTTTCGAATTTTATTTTGATTGAAAAATGAGTACATAGTCGTTTCCGACTTTGTTCAAAGTTACAACTCCTATGTGATTTCCTCTCAACTTCCTTTGAAAAAATTCCAACTAAATTTTGATGTAAAACATAACCTCTGATAATAAACATGAAATTTTATTCCAAAGAATTGCTTACATAAGCTCAACACCAAAGCAGAAGACTGTAAATCATACGTTGCTTTGATACAAAGCATACGAAAAAGCATCAAGGAAAAGGGGGAGGGGGATACTTGTACTTGTTTTCACCTGTAAAAAATGACCACAATTGGATTAAAAAATTCTCTTTATATTCCCAATTAATTTCATTTTATATATTTCTCCACCAAAAGTTGATGTTCAAATGAAAACTAGTTATTAGAAGGAGTTCATAATAAGTGTCTTAAAAGACCGCAAAAGTTAGATGATCTGAAATGTGTGTTCCTATAATATACATATATATCTTTAGTTCTGTTTTAGTTTTTATCTTTAAAACACAGAGCTTTAAAGAATGACTGTCACTCTACGCAAAAGTGACTAAAGCTTTCAAAATCCTAGAATAAACCCTGACAAACATGAAAAGGGACTTCTGATATGTATCAATTCTTTCATCTGATGTTAAAGACTCAAGAATGTATATTGGTTTAGGGGTAGTGATGTCTTAAAATAAAAGAACACCAATGTGTAGACAGAAATTGCAATTTCATACTTTTTTGAAACAATCAAAGTCCTACAACTCTGGAATGAATTTCCTTCCACAAAATAAAACGATAGGGAGCTTTCTTCCGTCACATCCAACAATCTTGCAAAGTTTCAAGAAAAATGAATAAAGCATTCTCTAGCTAGAATATGACTTGTGGACACAAATGGTATTTCATGCTTTTTTTAAATAATCAAAGTCCCATAACTTTGCAACAAAAAAGCCATTGACAAAATAAAATGATAGGAAGCTTCCCCAACATACCCAACAATCCTGCAAAGTTTCAAGAAAAATGTTCATAGTGTTCTCTAGTTATAGTACAATAGTCCATCAGCCAGACCCCGAAAAAAATATTTTTGCTGGATACCCCTGCAGACCGATATTTTTTTGCACGAAATAGAAGGGCAATGGACTTACTTTTATTGAATGTTGTACTGTGAAAAAATATGCGGAAAATAGTACAACAGGGGCCAGTTTAGGGGTACCCTAAAATATCCAGACAACCAAGGACAAATCTAACCTAATCCTGACGGACATCAGGCAGTTACAAATGTATTTAATCTATTTATACTTTATGTGCGTAAGCCTAATAATTCATCTATTATTGAATTAAGGGACACAACTCCTTCTTTTTACCAATATTGATTTGAATGCTTGACCTCATGTAAAGTTACTTGGAACAAATGTAAGCCTTCAATATGTTGTAGCTGACTTTTCGTATATCAATTTAATTTTGACTAGTAAGTTTCCATGTCACAATATAAAAGGATATCAGAGGAGGAGAGGTGTCGGATATACTGATCATATTAAAAAACGCACTTCTAACATGTATTTCCATGCACCCCAAAATTTAAAAGCAAGTATCTCTTAAAATACTTGTCAGAACATGTTAAATTTTTACATGCTGATGTTTCTGTAATCATGTAAAAAAATTCTGAAACAAGAGGCTCCCAAGAGCCTGTATCGCTCACCTGGACCATGGCTGACATAGATAAAAGATCTAAGAACCATTGTGACTAAGTTTGGTTATAATTGGGCTGGCAGTTTCTGAGAAGAAGATCTTTGAATGTGTTTTCCCATAGGGTCCAATGTTAAAACTATATTCCCAGCTGGCGGCCATCTTGGATTAGGTACGGACATGCCGGATACAATTTTTTAAGGGGACCACCCAAGGACTATTGTGACCAAGTTTGGTTCCAATTGGCCCAGTGGTTTCAGAGGAGAAGATCTTTGAATGAAAAGTTTACACCGGACGGACGGACGCCGGACGCCAAGTGATGGCAAAAGCTCACCCTGGCATAGCCAGGTGAGCTAAAAATGGAATATTTTTTAACACTCAAATTTATCTTCTCAAAAAATCATATTTTTACCAAAAAATGAAAAAATGACTAAAACAATGAAAATTTCAACCCATGCTGCTCTTTACCTTAAAACAAGAACGGGATTAACTGTTTTGGTAACTCTATAATAAACTTTACTACTGGATCGTTATACGGAAACCATTTCAGAATCTGTGACTTTCGTCTTCCTACCATATTCTTACAAATTGCTGTTGCTCCATTGCCAACTTTGTATTTACGAAAACCGGATTGTTTGTTCTCAACTTTTGGAATTTTATAATAGTAAATGTGATATTCAATAAGTTTTCATTGAATATTTCAGAAGCTGGATGGCATGAAACAAGTGGTGCGATTCTTCTGATATATTTAGCTGTAGGCCTTATGACTGTATCCGTGATATTTCTTAATCTTTTCCTCTTTGCGTTGTCTATCATTTTTTATGATATTTTTTAAAAACTTTATTGCTTTGACAAGTGTTTTTCTAAAGCTGAGAGTAGCTTTAACCATCCATGACCAATATGCTGAACCACTAATGGCATCACTGATGCACCAGATTATTTATATGATATGGGTTGGGGGCTAACTGTTATTATGTTGCATGAAGATTACCAACATGAAGACAACAAAGCTTTGGCATTTATTGCTGTGATGCTCATTATGCCAGTTTTACCACAGGTTCCCAATTAGAGATAATACGTAGCAGTCTTTTATTATCCCTCTCCCAATGGAGCAGAATTTTTTAAAGTAAATTAAAGCCTGAAAGAATGTTCAAACCTCTGTAGTTATGCCACATTTTATGTAATTTCCTTGCTAAATTCTATTTATCT
>MJUU01003356.1:0-11229 GCA_002080025.1 Modiolus philippinarum | reverse complement strand
ATATGATCTAGTACATATAGTGACTAACAATCCTACAAAATTTGAACAAAATCCAATACACGGTTTCCGAGGAGTTGCGTCCACAAGATCTCCATTTGTATAGTATTGCTTAAAATCGTCAAAGTCCCATAACTCCTATAAAAACTGACGAATCAAAATGGCATTGCGATATGATCTAGGACATATAGTGACTAACAATCCTACAAAACTTGAACAAAATCCAATACACGGTTTCCGAGGAGTTGTGTCCACAAGATCTCCAGTTGTATAGTATTGCTAAAAATGGTCAAAGTCCCATAACTCCTATAAAAATTGACGAATCAAAATGGCGGTGCGATATGATCTAGTACATATAGTGACTAACAATCCTACGAAATTTGAACATAATCCAATACACGGTTTCCGAGGAGTTGTGTCCACAAGAAAGTGTGACAGACAGACGGACGGACCGTCGCGGTGCGGCAGGGGACAAAAAGAAATAAACTACAATGGCCAATAAGACAGCATTTCTACTACACAATTATGTCAAATAGCATGATTTTTTAAGTACAGTATTTTCAATACATATATATTTTCCTCGTTTTAGTCAGAGAAACATAAAACGTATGTCTCTCTTAAGAATAAATTTAATTTGAAAGAATCAACCATAATGCAAGCATATTTTATCAGATCCATACATAATTTTGTCTATTTTAATAATAATAATAAAAAAAACAGACTGATTTGTTTCAAACGATTGTAAATTGTGTCAGATGACAAGATTGTATATTGTGTGTCAAATAGACACATGCTGGCACAAGACATGTTGTATAGGTCACCTGCTGATCGGAAATGGTTGAATATACAACAGGTACAACAGGTGTCTTTTGACAGTCCAGGTATTATTTTCAAATCCATACACATTTGAAGTGTGTTCCCGTGATTTCATTCCTGTGGACTCTTTTCGCAAAGAAAAATAATATAAAGCATTGACCTTCCCCGGAACAAGCATTTATTAATAATATCCGTAATAACCAATTATGTATTTCATAATTATTGCCTATTTTGGTAGGAAAATCTTCTATAAGAATATATTTTTGTCCATGTAGTGCGTTACAACCGAGCATAATTCGCCGATCGTGAAGATTTCTTAGGCAAAAGCCGACTGAGTGATTTCGCATTTAAAGTCAAACGCGTAAATGAAATGTATAAAACAGCTGTCCTAGTGATCTGCAAGAAAAACAAAAACAAAAACAAAACAAAACAAAAAAAAAACAAATCAAAAACAAAAACAACGATGCCTGGAGTCATCAATATTAAATGAAAAAGTAAGAGTTGACATGTCTGCAGTGTTCCTTCAAACTTACGAAGAAAGTGATACGAGGCCAGTCCAACCAACAATTTTGGCAAACTGACCGTAGTTGCATCTTAAGTCCAATAAAATTACGAGTCAGGTGTATTAAGTGAAGCAAAGTATGTTCTAGTTTACAACGATCTGTTGGTGTGTAGTGCATAGCTTGCAAGAATATCATTTCAAAGTATATACATTTGTGCGGAATTTTTGGAAAATATGCACTAACTCTTCGCCTTTCATGTCAACAATGGCCATTCCTTAACCTTTGGTTCAGGAGGTTGAACATTTTAAAAACCATTTATCCGTCGAAATACCAGTCAGAATACCAGTTTACTCGACATGCTAATTTTTTCGAGCTTGCTTTGTTGATTTACAAGAAAACTGCAAAAAGGCTGAAGGCTGTAAAAAGCGATATAGAAATATACAACCGCTGTAATGTGCACGATGTAAAATCCCATTTTTGCATATGTTTTTGAACATTTTACTAAAATATGGTAGATGCATTTATTCAAAACATTATTTACGTTAAAAGTACGTTTTTTGTTGCAAATGCAGATAAATAATTCAATGTGACATTTGGTGAAAACAAATAATTTGTCCGAGCTATTTGTGAAAATAAATAAATTTTCTGGACAAAATCGCCCAAGCCCTCCCCAGAAAATCAATAGTCATCCCCTAAATACAACTGATTTATTGAATTGCCATTAAAAGGGTGTACTGTCTGTTTTACACCTTGTTTGTCTGCCAGGTGACATATGATTTGAATACACAACTAAGTCATTCTGGATGCCGACCGTTAATTAATGTTTGTTTCTGTGAAATAATTCACAAAATTTTTAAGGTATTGGAGAAGCTATCATACGTTGTCTTTGTTAAAAAATAAAAAAAATAAATAAAAATAAAAAAATAAAATGAAACAAAATAAAATGAATACATAAATAGACAATCTAAATGTTACAAAATCGAGGGCACAAATAGTTTCTAGTGGAAGACGCTCTTCGTGAAAACTTACTAATAAAAATTACTAAATTGACAGATTTTAATTTAATTTTGTGGTCTGTAATCGGTCTAAAATACAGAATGCAACGACGATTTGGTTATCGATACAATTTTCATCTAATTTACCAGTCCTATCCTCCCACCAAAGCTTGATAAATTTTCGTTCAGTACTTTTCAAAAAGATAATTTTCGTGAGTTAAGTCTGATTTTTTTTTTAATCAATGACATTTTGATTAAAATGGCAAGTTGAAAATTAGTTCTTATCTATTTTAATACTTCTATCAAGTTTATTTATTTATATATTTTCTGTTTGTATCGACTCACTGTGTATTTCGTTTTATTCAGAAACACTACAGGTAAATGATTTCCCTCAAATCATCAATGATTTTCATTCCGGCAAGGTGTAGACATGTGACCAATTATCCAATTAATGAAAGTAGCAATAAACGACTATTGTGACCGTCTACATCAATGGTTTCAAATGCCCCAGGTAATATAAGAGAATGTTACCTGTTGTTTTTTGATACATTTTTGTGTAATTATTTTATGGCAACACATTCCATATTTTCTTCAATAAATACAGACCAAGAAAAACACATTTCATTGGGATTTTGTAGACATTTCGGATGCATTATTGTGGATATTTAAAAATAAATAAATGAATAATATGAATAAGGGAATAAAACGAAGTTTTTTGTAATTGCATTTTGCATGCACACTTTCAGTTGCAATAGTTGGTACATTGTAGTGATCTATAACAGTATGGTTAATGACACGAAATTTTTGTCCAATCAAACGGTTCAAAAGCAATCATGTGATTAACACGTGGTTAAAGTATCTATGACGTATTGAGATACCGGAAATGATCCAGATTTGAAAAAAATTGAATGCAAAAACTCAAATTTCTCTAAAACCACTTAACAGATCGAGGTCGGGTTTTCACCAATCGATATAAAATAACATTCTTTACACATATGTAATTATTTAAAAAAGGTGTAGTTTCACTTTAAAAAAATTGTTGATATATGGACCTAAATTGGAAATTTAGCTAAATTCATTGAAGCGGAAAATATAGGTCAGGGTGACATAATTCTGGTATGGATGTTGGTCACTACTTAAGATGTAACCACTTACCAATAATCATCAGTCTATAGCATATAGTTGCTGAGATATGGTGCAAACAAAAAAAAATCATGGAAAAAAACTAAGTCCAACTAATAGAAAATACGGAAAAATTGGATAAACTTGGGAAACAATAATAAGGTTGTACTGAACATTATGTAAAAATTTCATTGATATTGAATATGATTTGAGAAAGTAATTGAAGTTAAAAAAAGTTTAACATTTGGGTTAACCAAATGTTAACGATGCCGACGACAAAGGAATTTATGCTCGCTATGTCTTGCAGGCGACACAAAAAGGTCTAATTTTTTGCTGTATCAATTTTATGTTCCTTTTCCCTGGAAAGCTTAATGTTGGAGGTGCTCCTACATTTAGGGTAGATTAAAATTATATAAATTTTATTTATCATCACTAGTAAATGGGTAGCTTATCACTCAGCTGCAAAGAGACTGTTGCCAATCACCTCCATTCCTTTTTGAATGATTCTCCAAATATTCAGAGGGATAAACATATACAAATTGCAGATTGTTTACATTTTGGAATCGATATATAGACCACTTCCAGTTAATGAACTGTAGCTGAAACGTTAATATTTAGGGCAATTTCCAATGAATTATTTAATAAATGTATACTACAAAACCAATTATTCTTGATTTAAAACCATTAGATGATATAAACAACGTTAAGGCTTTGCAGAACACAGAAATAAGCTTTAGAAATCTTATCAATTCACTTCCTCATTACCGGAAATAGAAAGAACTAAAATCAGAATTATCAAATGCTCAGGGCGACTTGAAATCGCTTTTGGGAGCATCTTTAAGCGACTTGAAGCACAACAGGGCAACTTTATCGCCAAATTGCACAGTTTGGTGAGCCCTGAGTAGTCTTATCAATAAATGTGTGGATTTCCATGTGAAACTAACCTTTAACCAACTATAACCTTCCATCTGATATTCTCTCAAAGTTCCTCCTGTAAACATCTTAGGTACTCCAGAATCCTCAGTTTCAAAATCGCCCTGTAAAAATAATACCAAAACATAATGAACAAACAGAAAAGTTATGAAGCAAATGTAAAGGAGACCATACCTACTATTATGCCTGGTGTACGACAAGTAAGAAGCAATGCTTGAATTGCTGTTCTTCATCCCTGTGAAGTCAGGGTACTTACTGTATAAACCACAGCTAGATTCTGATTGTTGAGACACTTAGATAAAATATTCCTACACTATTTCTTGTCTATCGTAATGTTGTATGGTTTGTAACATGACATTACTGTAAACTGGAGACTAACATGTACATACACGGATATTATGCATTGATTATTTAGATAACATTCCAGAGTTTTCAAAACATTATTTACACAAGTTGTAGAGCTAGGTATCCTGAGGAATCCTGATATACTGACGGATACAATTATCATGGTATTGTAAATCTTGTTTTCATGACATTTCAGCAGATATCAAGACCATGACTTGCATTGTACAATTGTTTTAATATTTGAGACATGTATCTGTCATAATTGTAATTAAATATTAGTAATTATATCGATTTATAAGCTGTGGGAGCATTCACAATGAAGAGTTTGTTAACATTTACAATTCCGCAATATTGGCACCAATAATACAGTTTGGATCAGATGCGGTTGTATAAAACAAAGCCGTTTTCGGTATCATGATTTCATACCAACGATACAGGAATCGTCATCACTTTGGATCAATATAATCGGTTACCCCTCTGACAAATGGTATGCAAAAATTCAGATTTCAAATATTTACACTGCTTAAATTTACATGAGATTGACAGCTGCACGACAGGATCGGAAAATTAGACATTATTTTGGGAAAATATAGGTCAATTTTGCATTGGGAATAGATCCCATATTCAGGCCCAAATTTCACTAAAAAAAAACTCAGGAAAGGTTTCAACCCCCGGATTCAAGTGTTCCCCATGCTATTGGCTGTATCCTTCCTTCATCTGTTGTAAGATAACAAAATAGAAATCCAGTTACTAATAACACAATTCTTATCGATATGATATGACAGCCTATACTAAACACCTTGTAAAGCAGATCCAAGCAATATGGAATAATAAGAAGAAACCAGAAATAAACAATGTCTCAAATTTAAAAATGTCATTGACAAATACCTCGTTTACAGCCACTTTATCACTAGGTGTTGCTGAAGTTGAAGACACGGATGACTTTTGCTCCGATGTTTTAGGACAATTTTCCTTGTTCTCTACTGGCTTCATCTCCTCTGGTTGTGAATTACTCTCCTTTTCATCTGTTTTTTGTTTCTATTTACAAAATCGAAAAAATAATTGATTAAAACATACTGTATATAGGAGTATTTTCAATGATGAATTTAATGTTTAATGTAATCTAGGGTGAATATTAGAATCTGCATAACTTTGACTGAATTAGATATTACAGTAAAATGTGAATTATAAACAAGGCAAAATATCCCTTAAATGTTTAAAATCAAAATCACGAACAAAAGCCGACACAAAAATATCCAGATATACAGTCAGTAGAAAGATAATACAAGTTCTACCTTCACAAAAGTGAAATTGCATTTTTTTTAAACATGGTAGATGTATGGTATCATCCAATTTGTGGTCTTTATATATATAATCTGATCTACACTGTACATTACAGCATGATGAAATGCCCCACAACCATTAAAAGCCTTCCTGAATTTTTGCATCTTCCATCAATGGCTCTTAAATTTCAATTAACATATCAGTAAAACATTCAGTTTATGTAACTGAAGTCCAAAATTGTCTTTTTATAACAAATATTGTTTGAAAACTTGAGCAATATGGCCACAGACCAACCAAAAATACAGACTTCATATTTTCAAAAGAGTAGAGTATCTCAAGAACTTGTGACATGCAAACCTAACACTAAGAACAAAAAGGTACTATACCTTTAAAAACTTGGAAATGTCTGGTGAACTTTCTGTGGATTCTACTTTTCTCTTTCTTCCTCTTTTTGATCCTAACAAAATACAAATGCAGATATCACATCTGTTACACTCAGTTATTGCAATGAAGCACATGTACCAACTATACGTATATGACCTAGTCTGTCAATACTTGTGAGACTAACTACTTGTATAAGATCTGTAATTCTCACTAAAAAGATACCAGTAAACTAGTTCCAGTTTTTAGAAGTACAAGAGGGTAAGAATCTAACCACGGTGAAAGGGCAAGATCCAGAAATCTCGGACTAGGCTTGCCAAGTAATCTTACCCAAGGGTGTCAAGAGATTTGTAAATCTGCATTTTCAATGGTGTTTGATTATTTTACTCACGTTGATAAAGACAAAATACAATCTGTTTACAAACAGATGGTGCTTGGCATTGGACATTCCTATGCGACGTCAATGACATCAGAATAAGTTACTTGGTAATTTTCCATCTTGTACCAGGTGGTACAAGACAAGAATTTCTTGTACATGCACCCCTAAAAGCCGGAAATGGCTTGTCTTTATAGTGAGAAGTTCTTGTGTTGTAACCCTTTGCACAAGACTGAAAATTACTAGGAATTTATTCTGATGGCATTGACATCAAGTAGGAATGTAAGATGTCAAGTAACACCTTGCTATAAACAAATTGTATTTTGTGGCTGTAAATGTGAGAAAATTAATCTAACACCGTTGAAATCACAAGGTTAAGAAATCTCAGGCACCCTCAATTAAGATTTCAATGATTCTCTTCACTGGGCATTTCTCGTCACAAAACATTGATTTCACTCCGATTTCATTCAAACTTACGGAATATTGTTCATGTGATTTAGTTGAGCAATTTCTACTTGAAATCTTCCTTTACAGATGTTCACTGAACCAAAAATAGATCATTGGTAGAGCAGGCAACACATGTATTCAATAAGAGTCTGGTGTGTACAAATTGAGCAGGTGACATGTATTCAATATGAGTCTGGTTTGTACAAGTAGAGCAGGTGACACATCTATTAATTACGAGTTTGGTTTGTACAAGTAGAGCAGGTGATGCATGTATTCAATATGAGTCTGGTTTGTACAAGTAGAGCAGGCGACACATGTATTCAATACAAGTCTGGTTTGTACAAGTAGAGCAGGTGACACATGTATTCAATAAGAGTCTGGTTTGTACAAGTAGAGCAGGCAACACATGTATTCAATACGAGTCTGGTTTGTACAAGTAGAGCAGGCGACACATGTATTCAATACGAGTTGGGTTTGAACAAGTAGAGCAGGTGACACATGTATTCAATACGAGTCTTGTTAGTACAAGTAGAGCAGGCAACACATGTATTCAATACTAGTCTGGTTTGTACAAGTAGAGCAGGCGACACATGTATTCAATACAAGTAGAGCAGGCGACACATGTATACAAGTGAGGTTGGTGCAAGTAGAGCAGACAACACATGTATTTAATACGAGTGTGGTTTGTACAAGTAGAGCAGGCAACACATGTATTCAATACAAGTCTGGTTTGTAAAAGTAGAGCAGGCGACACATGTATTCAATACAAGTGTGATTTGAACAAGTAGAACAGGCAACACATGTATTCAATGCAAGTAGAGCAAGCGACACATGTATTCAAAACAAATAGAGCAGGCGACACATGTATTCAATATAAGTCTGGTTTGTACAAGTAGAGCAGGCCATACATGTATTCAATACGAGTCTGGTTTGTACAAGTAGAGCAGGCCACACATGTACCGTATATTCCCGTTTAAAAGACCAGTGGTCTTGTAGACTACCCCACTTTTCAAGAAAATTTTCTTGTACTTTTGCCTTGACCCGCCTTTAAGACGATAGTCAAATGGCCATCAAAATGGAGAGTTTCCAGTCAAGAAGAAAGTCTTTTCTATGCCTGAGAAGTGTTTGTTCATTGCAAATAACATCTACAAAGTTAGTTCTACCCAAACTCGAGATCGCCGGAAGTGTGTAAAAATTCGTTTTTATAAGTGCTTTAGTTACCTTATACCAATAAAAGAACATCTACAGTGTTGCTTTGCTTTTACTATGCCCCAATTCCATCAATTTCAAAGTTTTTTTATTTAATATCAGAGTTCCCGAAAAGTCTTTTTTGGTCTGCCGGTCATGGGACTGACAAGTTCAGTTTTTCTGTCAGTCCTACAATAGTTTTGCCAGTCCCACTGCAAAATTTGGCTCGTCACCATGCAGGTGGCTGATACGGGAATGCCCGGTCTATAATGGGTAGTCAGGTTATAATATGGAAAGACTGACCACAAAACAAGCTCCATGTAGTATAAAGACCTCTTGTATATAATTTTTCACTGACTTGGAGTCATAAAGAAACCTAAATTTCCTGCCCCTACCCTTTTTTCCTTTTTTTCCAGTGACAATCAGAACTAGTAGACCTGGTTGTCCCTTCCACCTTTATTTCTTTCTTCTTTGACTTATGCTTTTTCGAATTTATTTAATTGTTCACTTCCTGATATAGCTGAAATATTGATTCACTGGACGTTACACTATACTCTAGCTAATCAATCATCAAAATTTTGTGAATTTATTAACCATGTTAACATGAAAATATGTCTTTTTGATATTTCTAAGAAATGTAGGCAGGGGACTTTTTGGTTCTTGTTTTGCCACTAAATTTAGGTAGCACTTTCACTGACACAAGTTTCTTGTTATGGGTAGCCAACTAGGGAAGATCTGGTTAGTTCCGTGGCCCGAGTATCCTTGACACTTAATAAGTCTTAATTTGTTGTCAACAGATAAATTAGTTTTTATTTTTCAAATTTACAATGGCAGGCGTTGCCGGAGTTCAAAGCGTGATCAGTTGTGTTTCATACTCGTACCACGAGTATCTCTTCCATCCCACTTTGTCATTCGTTCGAGAAACACCCTTCGCATCTTTTTCCCTTCATGATTCGAATCTTTAGACATTTTAATTCCTCGGTACGTTCCTATGCAGCCACCAAACGCTTCCCCGGTGTTGCAAACCCGGTACTCCGTCCGGGTACTACGTACTTTACAAATTCGGCCATATTTTTTTAACTGGTTAATGTTTTAAAATACGGAAACCAGTACCAAATGATACATCTAAAAACCAACGCGAGAAAAGTAACCTACAACGACTGTTTCATTTTGCCGGTCATTAGGACCGTCACGAACAATAAATTTGCCGGACCTAGCCGTTTTTTGGCGGTCACGACCGACAGGACCGACAATTTTCGCGAACTCTGTAATATTGAGTGAAAATGTCTCAAAATAACACTCAGTCAACATAACAAACAAAGCCCATGAAAAGGGAAATAACTTTAATTTAATTATGATATATCCAATTACCACAAATAAATATAGGACAAGATTGTTTCCAAATAAATTTGTTTGTTTTAAAAGCTTGGATTAATCATGATAATTTAGTGAGAACTTTATGGCTTGTGACTTAACACCTGATTTAAATAATTGCTGATTGCTGTTCAGTCAATCATAACAATATATCACCCTGTATCAGTTAATTACCCGTAGGGCTTGTTTTCTGTTGATTGATTCTGACAGTTTTATTTTTATTGATATTTTATTACATTTCATTATACAATACAATTTTGATTGAGAGGCAAAGAGAAAATCAGTTACAAATTCCTACAAAAGTGAAAGATAAGTTCATCATGACTTACTTCTACTTTTGGGTTATTAGTGAAATCAAAGGGAAACAATCTAAAGTAAACAAAACTGATTTCAGCAGAAACACATCGTGGAATATCAAGAAAATAAATACAAAGATGTTTACTTCTTTTATTTGAGCTAAAAGTATCTGTTGTTGTTCTTCCTGGAGTGTGGTTTGTTGAGTTGACCTTCCATGATGTTTCTTTACTTACACTTTGACATACGTTCATGGTAAATATCCAACCTACCTTTCAAGATTTGGTCAAAATTTCTACTCCTTCATGATGTTCTGTCTTATAAGACGACCCCCCTTCTATGAAAAGTTAAATTTACTCCCAAAAATTCGTCTTATACACATGTTTTAACGGTATTCAATACGAGTCTGGTTTGTACAAGTAAACTAACAATCTCAATTCTTTCTTTTTGTTACAAAGTAAGGCTAGAACATTTAAAACCAGTTTTCAGTAATCCTGATTTTAGAAAGATTACACTAGTACATAAAAGACTAATATGTAAAATCAAATTATTTTTATACAGTAGTCCCTCTCTTGAGAGGCCACCCCTACTGCAAGGAAAAAACTGGCCTTTCAAATGAGGTGGCCTTCCATGAGAGGATTCTCTTCTGACCATTCCAATTGTTACAAATTTAGAACTTACAAGTTCTCTTTTCCTCTCTGTGTATGAGAAGCATTCATCATTAACTCATATTACCAGTTTCTAAATTGAATATATAGAAATCTTACAATTTTGTGGGATTAGGTAAAGATTTTGAAGAAAAATTGCAAAACATCATATTTTGTATCTTTGACATTCTATTTGTTCTTAAAATCATGTTCAAAGAAATTTTTTCAATAAATTTACAACAGGTATTGTCATTATAGCTTCAAAGAAAAAATTAAATTTTTGATTATTTGAACACAGATTTTAAAGGGAAATAACCCATAACGGTAAAACGGTATTAAAAAAAAACAATAAACAAAAAGTGACAAAAACAAACATGAATTTTCTTGATCTGATGATGTTTTCTCAATTATCAAAACATATTTATGGAATGGAGTAAAATATTAACAGCTTAATTGGGCCATTTAGCAGTACAGGTAACTGTAATTTATGAATGGGTTAATTGACATGTAAACATCGCCGATGTTTA
>MJUU01003355.1:29526-43479 GCA_002080025.1 Modiolus philippinarum | reverse complement strand
GCAAAAAATTGAAATTATATTGGCAATTATTTATTAAATTTGGTCTTTTATGGTGGGAAAAGTAAATAACATGTATAAAGTTGGTACAACAATTAAGATTTTCTTTAAAAAGGTTACAATTTTGAAGAATAAACAATTTTTATAGTTGGTTATCCCATACCGATAATGTCTAAATCGATATATAGTATATGTTCTATGGTTATGCAAAAAAATTGAAATTATATTGGCAATTATTTATCAAATTTGGTCTTTTAGGGTGTGAAAAGTAATTAAATGTATAAAGTGGGTATAACAATTAAGATGTTCTTCAAAAATATTACAATTTTGAAGAATGACCAATTTTTATAGTTGGTTATCCCATACCGATAATGTCTAAATCCATATACATGTTCTATGGCAATGCAAAAAATTGAACTTATGCTGGCAATTTTTCATCAAATTTGATCTTTAATTAAAGAAAAAATAGATAAAATGTATAAAATGGGTATAACCATTAAGATTTTCTTCAAAAAAGTTACAATTTTGAAGAATAAACAATTTTTATAGTTTGTTATCCTATACCGATAATGTCTAAATCCGTACACTTAAGTAGTGCACAAAATTGAAATTATATGTACAACTTTTGATCAAATTTAGTCTTTTATGGTATGAAAAGTAAATAAAATATATAAAGTGAGTAGAACAATTAAGATTTTTTGTTTTAAAAGTTTCAACAAAGGAGAATAGGCTAATTTATAAATATGGATATTTTATATTCATTTTACTTCTGTTTGGGTATGCATACGGATATTTAGGTTTATTTGAGTTTATTTGAGTTTGTTTGGGTTTATTTGAGTAAAAAGACGTGCCCATTTGTCCGGTACATGATTGATTGATTGATTGATCAGCTGTTGATTGAATATTGTTTAACGTCTACTGAGCAATATTTCAGCTATATCAAGACGAGAACAAGTTTGCTAATAAATAATCACTTTGGGGTGTGGAAAGGGTCATGGGACGGAAAATTCTGACTGCCACTGGAAAAGTTTGGTGAAATCGAAAGGGGTGGGGAATTTAGCCTTGTAGCCAATCACCTACGGACCACTCTCCGGTACATGAAAAAAATCTTGAGCTCTAACAAAATAGTCCTTTGTTTTTTATTCATTACGGTTCTTTTGAACAAGCTCTATGTGAATTCAAATAAATTCTTCCACAAAACTGTTCCTACCATGGCATAATACATTTAGAAATAAACTTTTTATTTAATTTATATATTATATTTTAGAGTTTATTCTTAAGATCACTTATCTATTACATGAAATAAAAATTCGCTAAATTGTCCATCAATA
The DNA here is from genome assembly GCA_002080025.1 of Modiolus philippinarum. NCBI lineage: Eukaryota > Metazoa > Mollusca > Bivalvia > Mytilida > Modiolidae > Modiolus > Modiolus philippinarum. Next base: position 42,151 of record MJUU01003355.1, on the reverse strand, counting down.
TTTCACAGGCAACTAAATTTAATTCGCTTAAATGTACATTTGCACAAAATCCCTATGTTTGGCACACTAATCCCAATCAAGATTAATAGCTATTTACAAAACATTTTTTTTTGTTTTTCCTTTAGGCATTGGCAGGCTGTAAATGTGTAAAGATAAATGATCATACATATATCTAATTAGATTAAATACTAAACGAAAAGAATAACTGACAAATCAGGTGTTACTAAATGAATTTCAATTAAAGTGTTAGGGATTATATGACCAAACAAACTAATTATGTGTTACATGATCTGTTACTAAATACATTTCTAAATATAAAAATTAGTCCACAAAAAGTAATGAAGACCAATGATTAGTCCAGCAGGTAAATTTGTAGACTGACTTTATGTCTGCCATTCACACTGGTCCCCGGGACTGGTCGAGCTAACTATAAAATGACTCAGGGAACTGTATAACTAAGAGGGAATAGAAACGCGCCATACTTCAAAGACAAATCTATCATGCATCTCTGTCTCGGGCGATGTGATAATCACTCCCCGTAGTGTCATAAGATAATTAATAACTGTTGGCGTAATGCGAATATTTGGGTCCTTTCCGCTATCGATTTTATTTTACATTGCACAGTAAATTGTAAACTCGGCCGATTCCGTACCCCTGCCAACATCTGTGTGTTGGTTGCGTCCGTTGTTATCTACATCCCTGAATGACTATAATAAAATCCTGAATAATTGAATTGCTATCTGGTCCTCAAAGCCGGGCTCTGAAAACCTCTCAAGAGAATAAAAAAAACATACAGAAGAAAATTTTTATCATGGGACACATTTTTCAAATTCCTGGAACGGGAAATGTGACCATTTGATACAGCATTTCGTACATTAAAAACAACAATTATTTAATCCATTTGCGTCTTTATTAATTTCGAGAATGGGTTTCCGTATAAATTTATTTCAATCTCTTGAAACATGGACAAATCTTCGCCGTTAGACTTAGTATTTCTTGTTTATTTTGTATTGCACATTCCAGTTGCTATATTTATTGATTCACAGGCAATCTTCCCAAAGTGGTGTTATCCAAAATTGGTTTGTATTATTAGGTCTATTTTTTATGAAAAAGTCACAGGGCATGTAGGGGGAACAACTCAAATTTGTTACTGGATGGATTCATAAACAAATTATTTTTTTTTAAAAGTTAAACACTTCTACATTTGTATATCTATATTATTCGAAAACCTGAATAATACGAGGTGTGAACGAAGTTCAAACACTCAAATGTATATAAGATTACGCAAAAACTATATCTATCTACTAGAGACACACAAAAAATATACGGAAGCTCATATGGGCCACTAAACCTTATTTCTGTTTACACAGCGTACCAGAAGATATTGCGGGGGAGCATATATGCTTAGGGGGGAAAGGTTTTGACAATTTTTGCATGGTTGTCTGTAGAAAAGGTAATTTTGCACATTAATCAAACACAATAATGTAAAATGTTACATACCACGGAACCCAGCAACTTAGGCTACACAAGGGACAGCAGAAAAAAGATCCACACACAATAGTTTCTCCGAACACTTCGACCGATAATTTCAAACTTTCAGGCGAAAAACGATATTTTCTAAAATGTTATCTTTCAAACATGTATATGAATCGTTTTACTTGTTCATATACGTTTAAAAATGCAATTTCATCAATACTTTATCTCCCAAAAATATGTGATATCAGCGTTGCTCGAATATTTCACACTTTTTGTATGTGTGACGGGGGGGGGGGGGGTCATATATCTTTGCAGGGGAAAGCACATTAATATAGTTTGCTGTACTGTTTGAGAGAATGCACCTGGATGAGAGCAAAGATACGATGCAGTCTACAAGAAGGACACAAGTGACTGAATGTGTATTTTACATACAACTTTTAAATACACGATTTAGATTTTTTTAAGCTGTATTCCTCTGACGAAATTATCGGGTAATTCTTTGCCACAAGTCACAAATGAAGTCAATACACATTTCAAAAAAGGTTTTAGCATCAAAGACACAGCAAAATATGTCAATGTAGTGAATTTTTATCACCCCCCTCTTTTCATATCAGTTAGAAATCCTACAAAAATACTCGGGGTTATACAGTGTGTTCATTTTTACATCATTTATATTTTTGTAGCTCATAGGTTCATCGTGAAAGTAATTTTCCACTATTTCATCAGCTAATTATTTAGTTATTATCAGTGCCATATGTTTTTCATAGTTCAGGTTATTGCCCTTGATGGGACCCTTTGTTGGGGTCCCAAAAGGCATAACTATGTTGATAATTGATATTATTCCGTTTATTTATATTACATGATCCAGAGTCCTTTTTATAGATTCTCAGGGTCCTATTAATTGGTACTCCTGCAGATTTCCAGGATACACTGGATTCACTAATTTAGTATCTCAGAGTTTAATGTTGATATTCAAGGTTCCTAATAGGAGTATGGGACCCTAAATATTGCATCAGATTATTTCATCAGATTTTTGTATTACCTGTTAAACTGTTGCGTCAGAAAGTAATTGTATTTTTCCGAACATTGGGTATAAAAAGGCAAGTCTTCAACAATGAGCAACTCCATACCATTGAGACTTATGTTTATATAGAGCTCCGTTATATTTTATGCTGATCTACGTATCACTTTATTCATTTATTCAACTGTTTTGGGGATTTGTATCAATATGAACTGATCTGCGAATCAGGGTGAATATATTGTTAAATTGTGTATAATTCATGTTTTTCTCAATACTAATTAACTGGACATCGACTCTTATTCTTGCGGGAGCAGGTTGTCAGACTATACAAGGATCCAGAATAACTTTTTATGTGACCAAGGTGATTCCTAGCATAGTAAGCTACCTGAGGCTTGGAATTATCTTGTAAGAAAAGTGCACACTTGAGTCTGTCGTCTTCTGGAGTTTATAACAAGAGACACATATCATCGTCACATCACGAAAACATATTATTACTAGGATGAAAGCAAAATCTATAACTGCACTGCTTCCCCCGCTAAGATATAAGACCCCCTCCCCGGTCACACATACAAAAAATGTAAAATATTCGAGCATCGCTGATATCACATATTTATGAGTGACAAAGTCTTGATGAAATTGGATTTTTGATTACATATGAACAAGTAAAAACATTCATATACATGTTGGAAAGGTAAAATTTTAGAAAATATCGTTTTTCGCCTGAAAGTTTGAAATTATGTCGAAGTGTTCGGAGAAACTATAGTGTGTGGATCTTTATTCTGTTGACCATCGTGTAGTTTATTTATTGCTGGGTTCTGTGGTATATAGCATTATTACGTTATTGCGTTTTCTCCAGACAACCATACAAAAATTGTCAAAAACTACCACCCCCCTAAGCATATATGCTTTCCCCCCGCAATATCTGCTAGTACGCTGTGGTTTATGTGTCCCGTTTTGTAATATGACTATTTATATATAAAAAAATCTGTACAATTTGTATCTGTTCATAAAATTTCCAAGTTTAAAGAGTCTGACGAACAGTTTCTTCTTTTGATTTAAAGAATGATCGTCGGTTTCTTACGGAATCGTATTAATGCCATATGGGACATTTTAAAAAAAAGTCCACTTTTGATCTACTTAAAAAATTCAAAAACAAACTTCTTCGATCCAGCAATTTAATAGTAGTTGTTAATACCTTAGTATAAGGAGTCACTGTTGTCCCTTTTATTTCACTAAATTAAGAAGAATATGCAATCTTAAACATAAGCGAAAGTGTGTAGAAAGGATATCAAAAGTAAGCAGGGTACATCAAAATGTCACAGTCCACTTCACAACGTTTCAGTTTTCTCTGAAAAAAAAGTTATTTGTTAATTTTTTTTAAATATTTCTTCTGGTATATCTGGAAAAGCAGGGAATTAAGTAGTAGATAACAATATGATTAATTAACAAATTGATAAAAATTGAAAAAATGTACGAATGTCCACTTTGCAACGGTCCACTTCGCAACATTTACGAGGAAATAATGAAACCGTTGCGCAGTGGACATAATCATACATTTAGCCGTCAAATGTGGTTAAAACCTGTTACACTACTTCTTGTTTTTATACTAATGGCCGACAAGCATGCAACAGAATTCATGTAATTAATGGCTATGAGGTATCTAGTAGAGATGTAGTAGTATGTTGGATTCACTACAAGGTTTTGTCCACTACGCGACGTCCCTGTCGCGTTGCGAAGTGGACCGTTGCACAGTGGACATATTTATACATTACTGGGAATTTCTTCTTTGCTATATATTCTAGAACCACAATTCAATAATTAACCTACAAAGCACAACATTAGTTTTGATTAGTACGATACATTTTCATTATTTCATGATGACGTCCCTTTGAAATATTGACCGTTGCGAAGTAGACAAGATAAAAAGTACGGTGTCAATCGTACCAGCAAATTCAATCACACGCGAGTAAAGGATTGTAGCACATTTATTATGGATAGAAAAGAAGATGACTAACATTTCTAAAGCAGAAAACGTGATTTAAATGAACGAAAAATCGCTTAGATGGCTATTTATCGTTTGCGTTGCGAAGTGGAAATTTTTCTATGGACGCCTATTAAAAACTGGTTTGAAAAATTTTTTTACAACTAATCCCAATGTTTGAATTCTTTTTAGCTTTTGCCATCACTTGGCGTCCGGCGTCCGTCCGTCCGTCGTCCGTTAACTTTTCACATTTTCATCTTCTCCTCTGAAACCACTGAAGCAAATTCAACCAAACTTTACAGGAATGATGTACTAAAGGTCTTATACAAGGATTGCTCATTTCGTTCCGATCCGATTAAAAACATGGCCGCCAGCGCGGAACTTAGGTTTAACATTGGACCCTATGGGAAAATTCACATTTTCTTCTCCTCTGAAACCACTGAAGCAAATGCAACCAAACTTTACAGGAATGATGTACTAAAGGTCCTAGACAAAGATTGCTCATTTCAGTCCAATCCGATAAAAAACATGGCCGCCAGCACGGATAATAGTTTAACATTGACCCTATGGGAAATTCATATTTTCATCTTCTCCTCTGAAACCACCGAAGCAAATTCAACCAAACTTTACAGGAATGATGTACTAAAGGTCCTTTACTAAGGGCCTGTTCACACTGGAGTTGATCGGGATTAAGTTAATCTGGATCAATTTAATCCGGATTAAGATAATCCAGAACGTTACGTTCACATTGACCAGTTTATAGTTGAAGTACACGTAACGTTGTGGATTAAGTTAATCCGGATTAACTTTTGCAGTGTGAACGTAATGTGGATTAAGCCGTTTTTACCTGAGTTAATCCGGATTAATTTTTGTAGTGTAAACAAAGATTGCTCATTTCGTTCCGATCCGATAAAAAATATGGCCGCCAGCAAGGTAAATAGTTTAACATTGGCCCTATGGGAAATTCATATTTTCATCTTCTCCTCTGAAACCACTGAAGCAAATGCAACCAAACTTTACAGGAATGATGTACTAAAGGTCCTTAACAAAGATTGCTCATTTCGTTCCGATCCGATAAAAAACATGGCCGCCTGCGTGGAACTTAGGTTTAACATTTGAACCCTATAGAAAACTTCACATTCTCTTCTTCTCCTCTGAAACGGCTCAAGCAAATTCAACCAAACTTTACAGGAATGGTAAATTGAAGGTCCTGAACAAAGATTGCTTATTTCTTTCTGATCCAATAAAAAACATGGCTGCCAGCACGGAACATAGTTTAACATTGGACTCTATGGGAAAATTCTTATTTTCTTATTCTCCTCTGAAACCGCTGAAGCAAATTCAACCAAACTTTACCGGAATGATGTACTAAAGGTCCTTAACAAAGATTGCTTATTTCTTTCCAATCCAATAAAATACATGGCCGTCAACACAGAACATAGTTTATTTTGGCCCTATGGGAAATTCACATAAAAACATGGTTACCATGCAGAACATCAAAACCCTGCTGTTCAGCATTTTGTCAGGTGAGCGATACAGGCTCAGTGTCTGAGCCTCTAGTTTAATTGTTTGAATGTAGTTCTAACAAATAACAGTTCAAAAAGGGCAAACAAAATCAAGCAAATAATACAAAAATTAGATGTTTGCAACTATTTCTTAATGTGGGACAGACATTTTTGGCTGTTTTTAGGTACTTTAGGCCAAAATATTCATAGATTTCCTATTCAAAAATAAATGAAACATCATGTCATTTGTAGAGCAGAAGTTCAATTTACCAATAGTGAAAAAGAAAATAAAAAATGTTAACATTAAAAGAAATAATGTCACTGGATAGAAAAAATGGACTGTTTTTTTTAAGTCCCATAGAAAGAAAAAAATATTTCGTAATAATGAGATAATATCTTTATTAGCTCACCTGGCTATGCCAGGGTGAGCTATTGCCATCACTTGGCGTCCGTCGTCCGTCCGTCCGTCCGTCGTTAGCTCACTTAAAAAAATCTTCTCCTCTGCAACCGCTTGGTCAAATGGAACCAAACTTTAACTGAATCATTAATAGGGTATCTAGTTTTAAATTTGTAATTTTGCATGTCTTAGGTCAAACAACATGGCTGCCGTTACTAAAAATAGAACATAGGGTAAATTACAGTTTTTTGCAAATAACTCAAAAACGGTTACAGATATCAAAAATCTGACATGCAGTAAAAATGATCAGCATGAGAAGATCTTCCCATGCCGAAATTTCGAAGAAAATCTGATGACCTGTCTAAGAGTTATCGCCCTTTTTTCGTTTAATTCTCAAAATTTTGATGTTTTTTATTTTTTATTAAAAAAACTATAACAGATAGAGGTTAAATTTAAATTGTCAAAATGTTCAGCATGATAAGATCTACCCACATGGATATTTTGAAGAAAACCCAAGTACCCATATATATGAGTTGTGGTCCTTTATTGGTCAAATTTTTCGTGATTTTTTACTTTTTGTCCTATATTTCAAAAACACTTTGAGATAGAGGTCAAGTTTAAATTGCAAAAATGTTCAGCATGTTAAGGACTATACTTTATTGAACACATTCAAGTTTTCCGATCTCTTCCAAGATGGCCGCCAGCGGGGAACTTAGTTTACCATTTGACCTAATGGGAAAATTCATACAAAGAACTTCTTCTTGAGAATCACTGAATGGATTTGAACCAAACTGGGCATGAATGATGCTTATGAGGTGCTGACCAGGTGTTGTTACTTTGGTGCTGATCCATCATCCAACATGGGCGCCAGCGGGGATTTTAATTTTAACATTGGGCCCTATGGGAAAATGCATACAAAGAACTTCTACTTTAGAACCACTGAATGGATTTCAACCAAACTTAGCATGAATGATGTTTATGAGGTGCTGACCAAGTGTTATTACTTTGGTGCAAATCTGTCATCTTACATGACCAACAGCATCATGGACTCAATGGGAAATGCACACAAAGATCTTCTAGATCTTCTAGATCTAGAGAACTGCTGAATGGATTTAAATCAAACATGACACGAATGATGCCTGTCAGGTGTTGACCAAGTGTCACCAGCTGTGAACTTAATTTAACAAAAGATCTTCTTCTATAGAACTGCTTAATAGATTTAATCCAAACTTTGCTTATGAGAAGCTGACCAAGTGTTGTTACTTCAGTTCTGATCCATCATCCAACATGGCTGCCAGCAGTGAATTGGACCCTAAGGTGAAATGCATACAAAGATATCATGGAAAACCATTGAATGGATTCAATTTAAACATTGCATAAATGAAACTTGTGAGATTTTGACCAAGCTTGTTACTTTGGTGCTGATCCATCTTCCGACATGGCCACCAGTAGCAAAACTTATGTTATCATTGGACCCAACCCTCTTCAAAGTTTTATGTTAAATAGCTGCCAGCAGGGAACGTAGATTAACATAGGCCCCTTAAGTTTGGAAACTGCATTCAAAAATCTTCTCTGAAACTGCTTTAACAATTTTAATTAAATTTTATAAAAAGTTTCTGATTTTTATGTACATACACCACCAAAGATGGACCATCAATTGGGAATTATAGTGCTGCAGGACCCAGGTGAGCGATACTGGCTCTTGAGAGCCTCTTGTAATTATTTCGTTATTATGAGATTTTTTCTTCATGTGGCGTCAATACGCTTCCATAGTTTCCCGATCTTCAAGTGACGTCACATTAATTTATGATTTTGCATTGATACAGAAAACTTTATAATGTGAAACTGATGTACAGGGAATTATTTTTATGTCAATTTTTTGTAACTTAACTTTTAGCTAACCTGGCCAAAGGCCATGCGAGCTTTTGCCATCACTTGGTGTCCGTCGTCGTCGTCCGTAAACTTTTTACATTTTGACTAACTCCTCTGAAACCACGGGACCAATTTTAACCAAACTTCACAGGCATGATGTATGGTAGGTCCTTCACAAAGATTGCCGAAATTTTACCGATCCGCCAAAAAAAATGGCCGCAGCGCCGAACATAGTTGGACTCTATGGGAAATGTACATTTTGGCTGTCTCTTCTGAAACAACAGAACAAAACTGAAGCAAACTTTACAGGAATGATATATGGAAGGTCCTTTACTTAGATTACCGATTTTTTTTCCAATCGGCTAAAAAACATGGCCGCCAGCGCAGAACATAGTTTAACATGGGACCGTATGGGAAATGCATATATTTGCTATCTCCTCTGAAGCTACTGAAGCAAATCGAACCAAACTTTACAGGAATGATGTATGGAAGGTCCTTTACGTAGATTGCCAAAATTTTTCCGATCGGCTGAAAAACAGGGCCGTCAGCGCAGAACATAGGTCAACATGGGACCCTATGTGAAAACCATATATTTGCTATCTTCTCTGAAGCTACTGAAGCAAATTGAATCAAACTGTACAGGAATGGTGTATGGACGGTCCTTTACTTAGAGTACTGAAATTTTTCTGATAACCTAAAAAAAACATGGCCGCCAGCGCAGAACATAATTTTACATGGGACCCTATGGGAAAAGCATATATTTGCTATCTCCTCTGAAGCTACTGAAGCAAATTGAACCAAACTTTGGAGGAATGATGTATGGAAGGTTCTTTACTTAGTTTGCCGAATTTTTTTCGATCCGCCAAAAAATATGGCCGCCAGCACAGGGCATAGTTTAACATTGGATCCTATGGGAAAAAGCATATATTGGATAACTACTCTGAAAATTGAATCAAACTTGAACCAAACTTCGGAGGGATGATGTATGGAAGGTTCTTTACTTAGTTTGCCGAAATTTTTCCAATCCGCCAAAGAACATGGCCGCCAGCACAGGGCATAGTTTAACATTGGACCCTATGGGAAAAAACATATATTTGATAACTCTTCTGAAGCTATTGTAGCAAAAAAACAACGGCAGTAAAATACCGAAGGAACAAGGGAAGCGATGACTACAAAATCGAAGTCCAAAGACATGGCAAAAACGGTAACAGATAAAAACAAAGACAAAACAAGGACGTGAGACAGCTACAATGCACGGAAATAAAAAAGATAACATTAAGATCTAAGGAAATTGAACCAAACTTAAGAGGAATGATGTATGGAAGGTCCTTTATTTAGATAATCGAAATTTTCCCGATACGCGTAAAATCATGGCCGCCACCGCAGAACATAGATGACCATGGGACCCTATGGGTAAAGCATATATTTGCTATCTCCTCTGAAGCTACTGAAGCAAATTGAACCAAACTCTACAGGAATGATGTACGGAAGGTCCTTAATTTAGCTTGCCGAAATTTTTCCGATCGGCTGAAAAACATGGCCGTCAGCGCAGAACATAGTTTAACATTGAACCCTATGGGAAAAGCATATATTTGCTATCTCCTCTGAATCTACTGAAGCAAATTGAATCAAACTGTACAGGAATGATGTATGGAAGGTCCTTTACTTAGTTTGCCGAATTTTTTCTGATAAGCTAAAAAACATGGCCGCCAGCGCAGAACATAGTTTTATATGGGACCCTATTGGAAAAGCATATATTGGCTATCTCCTCTGAAGCTACTGAAGCAAATTGAACCAAACTTTGGAGGAATGATGTATGGAAGGTTCTTTACTTAGTTTTCCGAATTTTTTCCGATCCCCTAAAAAACATGACCGCCAGCACAGGGCATAGTTTAACATTGCACCCTATGGGAAAAAGCATATATTGGATAACTACTCTGAAATGAACCAAACTTCGGAGGAATGATGTATGGAATGTTCTTTACTTAGTTTGCCGAAATTTTCCGATCCGCCAAAAAACATGGCCGCCAGCACAGGGCATAGTTTAACATTGGACCCCATGGGAAAAAGCATATATTGGATAACTCTTCTGAAGCTATTGAAGCAAATTGAACCAAATTTTAGAGGAATGATGTATGGAAGGTCCTTTACTTAGATTATCGAAATTTTTCCGATACGCCAAAAATCATGACCGCTAGCGCAGAACATAGTTGAACATGGGACCCTATGGGTAAAGCATACATTTGCTATCTCCTCTGAAGCTACTGAAGCAAATTGACCCAAACTTTACAGGAATGATGTACAGAAGGTCCTTAATGTAGCTTGCCGAAATTTTTCCGATCGGCTAAAAAACATGGCCGTCAGTACAGAACATAGTTTAAAAACATGGATCCTTTGGGAAAAGCATATATTTGCTATCTCCTCTGAAGCTACTGATGCAAATTGAACCAAACTTTACAGGAATGGTGTATGAAGAATGCGGAAAACATGGCCGCCATCACAGAACATAGTTTAACATTAGACCCTATGTGAAAATCACATTTTCATTTTCTCCTCTGATACCACTGAAGCAAATTCAACCAATCTTTACAGGAATGATGTACGGAAGGCAGTTTACAAAAATTGCGCATTTCATTTCGATCCGATAAAAACATGGCTTCCAGTGCGGAACATAGTTTTAACATTTGAGCCAGGTATGAGATGACCGTCCTTTTAATCATCATCTCTGAAACTAATCAAGCAAATTTAACTATATGTATAGAAGGTCCTTTGCAAAAATTATTCATTTCAATAGGATCAGACAAAAATGTGGGTGCTAATGGAGAACATAGCTAAACATTTGACCCCATTGGTAAAAAACACCATTTTTGGTCATGCATGGCATAGAAGCATTTTGTCAGGTGAGCGATACAGGATCAGTCTCTGAGCCTCTGGTTCATGTTCTGTATTCACATTTTACATTGATTTGTATGATTTAAGTTTAATTTTTTTTTTTTTTCATTTTTGAATAAGTATTTTTCTTCATAATTGCATATGAATTATTAAATAAGAATACTCTTAATTTTTGTAGATACAGGATTTGGTGACTTGGTACTGTCGGGAATTTAAAGATCCAATGATGGTGGAACCGCCTGCTTGGTTTCAGTCTTTTATCTATTGTGAAATGTTGTTCCAGTTGCCATTTTTCTTTGTTGCCTCCTACACATTCGCAAAAGGTAATTTTGAGAAGGAAGTTTCATAATGTTTCTGTTTTACTCAGAGGTATACTAATCTTACAAAATTGGAAACCACGTGACAACAAAGGCTCACAACAAAATTGTACAAACACACAGCAAATAATTATTACTCACTATTACATTTGAAACAACAAAGAATTAAACAAAAATCATTTCCCACAAAGAGTCGGGATAAATCAAGCTTGGTACAAAAAGGTGAATTTTTGCGGCTTTTACCCTTTTTGGTACAGAAAGCTAAAACAACCAACACCTATGATGGCTTCACCAAACTGCAATGGAAAGAATGTTATTTGTCTTTAGCCATACGTATAAATTTATCAAAAAAAAATTTTCAAAGTTGTCAGAAATTTGTGAAATATGTAACTCGTTTCAAAACTTAACATTGTTTGACAATTTTGCATATGTCAGCATATTTCGCATGTAAAAAATATAGACAAAATGCGATTTTTTCATGACATACATATAAGTTTATCTAAAAACATTTCCAAAGTTATCAGAAATTTGTTAATATGTTACCTGTTTCAAAACTTGACCTTGATTGACAATTTTGCTTTTATCAGCATACTCCACATGTAAAAATGAGTCACAAAAAGCCTGGTTGCACTTGGGTGCATAGAGGTGTAAAGTGTTATGTAGGTTCCTTATTGTAGACCTTTAAAAAAAATATGAAAAAAAGTTCAGATTACAACATTACATAAATAACCCATGACACGAAGGCCATTGAATTCTGTAATCATAAACGGTAAATTTGATTCTTGATCTTTTAGTTTTTTTACTAATTTGAAATGACTTTTGTTATCTAAATATGAGTTACCAAAAACAACATCAAGGAAAATATCAATCAAATTAGCCTTGAGTTAGCCTTGTAACTCTCTGATATTCAAGAAAACCTTTTCTCTAATTTCTAGCAAATGACCGGTGAGTTAAAAATATTTCTCGTCTCTAGTGAGAGAACAACTCGCGTGAAATTTCCCGCCAAATTTATTCGGAACATAATCCTCGGAGTTTTGTATAATGTCATTAGTGAAACATTTTCTACGACTTAAACACGTTAACTATAATTTCTCACATCTTGTCAAATAAATTTTCAAATGTTTAAAAACTCGGCAAGCCTCGTTTTCAAACATTTGCAAAATT
>MJUU01003355.1:12382-29516 GCA_002080025.1 Modiolus philippinarum | reverse complement strand
GCCAGCAAGGTAAATAGTTTAACATTGGCCCTATGGGAAATTCATATTTTCATCTCCTCTGAAACCACTGAAGCAAATTCAACCAAACTTTACAGGAATGATGTACTAAAGGTCCTTTACTGAGATTGCTCATTTCGTTCCAATCCGATAAAAAACATGGCCGCCAGCGCTGAACTTAGGTTTAACATTGGACCCTATGGGAAAATTCACATTTTTTCTTCTCCTCTGAAACCACTGAAGCAAATGCAACAAAACTTTACAGGAATGATGTACTAAAGGTCCTAAACAAAGATTGCTCATTTCGTTCCGATCCGATAAAAAATATGGCCGCCAGCAAGGTAAATAGTTTAACATTGGCCCTATGGGAAATTCATATTTTCATCTTCTCCTCTGAAACCACTGAAGCAAATTCAACCAAACTTTACAGGAATGATGTATGGAAGGTCCTTTACAAAGAATGCTCATTTCGTTCCGTTTAGATAAAGAACATGGCCGCCAGCGCGGAACTTAGGTTTAACATTGGCCCTATATGGGAAATTCACATTTTCATCTTCTCCTTTGAAACCACTGAAGCAAATGCAACCAAACTTTACAGGAATGATGCACTAAAGGTCCTCAACAAAGATTGCTCATTTCGTTCCGATCCGATAAGAAACATGGCCGCCTGCGTGGAACTTAGGTTTAACATTGGACCCTATGGAAAAATTCACATTCTCTTCTTCTTCTCTGAAACGGCTCAAGCAAATTCAACCAAACTTTACAGGAATGGTGAATTGAAGGTCCTGAACAAAGATTGCTTATTTCTTTCTGATCCAATAAAAACATGGCTGCCAGCACGGAACATAGTTTAACATTGGACTCTATGGGAAAATTATTATTTTCTTATTATCCTCTGAAACCGCTGAAGCAAATTCAACCAAACTTTACCGGAATGATGTACTAAAGGTCCTTAACAAAGATCGCTTATTTCGTTCCAATCCAATAAAATACATGGCCGTCAGCACATAACATATTTTATTTTGGCCCTATGGGAAATTCACATAAAAACATGGCCACCATGCAGAACATCAAAACCCTGCTGTTCAGCATTTTGTCAGGTGAGCGTAATAATGAGATAATATCTTTATAATTATTTCGTTATTATGAGATTTTTTCTTCATGTGGCGTCAATACGCTTCAAGTGACGTCACATTAATTGATACAGAAAACTTTATAATGTGAAACTGATGTACAGGGAATTTTTTTTATGTCAATTTTTTGTAACTTAACTTTTAGCTAACCTGGCCAAAGGCCATGCGAGCTTTTGCCATCACTTGGTGTCCGTCGTTGTCGTCCGTAAACTTTTTACATTTTGACTAACTCCTCTGAAACCACGGGACCAATTTTAACCAAACTTCACAGGAATGATGTATGGTAGGTCCTTCACAAAGATTGCCGAAATTTTACCGATCCGCCAAATAAAAATGGCCGCAGCGCCGAACATAGTTTTAAAATTGGACTCTATGGGAAATGCACATTTTGGCTGTCTCTTCTGAAACAACAGAACAAAACTGGACCAAACTTTACAGGAATGATATATGGAAGGTCCTTTACTTAGATTACCGATTTTTTTTCCAATCGGCAAAAAAACATGGCCGCCAGCGCAGAACATAGTTTAACATGGGACCCTATGGGAAATGCATATATTTGCTATCTCCTCTGAAGCTACTGAAGCAAATCGAACCAAACTTTACAGGAATGATGTATGGAAGGTTATTTACGTAGATTGCCGAAATTTCTCCGATCGGCTGAAAAACATGGCCGTCAGCGCAGAACATAGTTCAACATGGAACCCTATGTGAAAATCATATATTTGCTATCTCCTCTGAAGCTACTGAAGCAAATTGAATCAAACTGTACAGGAATGGTGTATGGAAGGTCCTTTACTTAGATTACTGAAATTTTTCTGATAAGCTAAAAAAACATGGCCGCCAGCGCAGAACATAGTTTTACATGGGACCCTATGGGAAAAGCATATATTTGCTATCTCCTCTGAAGCTACTGAAGCAAATTGAACCAAACTTTGGAGGAATGATGTATGGAAGGTTCTTTACTTAGTTTGCCGAATTTTTTCCGATCCGCCAAAAAATATGGCCGCCAGCACAGGGCATAGTTTAACATTGGATCCTATGGGAAAAAGCATATATTGGATAACTACTCTGAAAATTGAATCAAACTTGAACCAAACTTCAGAGGAATGATGTATGGAAGGTTCTTTACTTAGTTTGCCGAAATTTTTCCGATCTGCCAAAGAACATGGCCGCCAGCACAGGGCATAGTTTAACATTGGACCCTATGGGAAAAGCATATATTTGATAACTCTTCTGAAGCTATTGAAGCAAAAAAACAACGGCAGTAGAATACCGAAGGAACAAGGGAAGCGATGACTACAAAATCGAAGTCCAAAGACATGGCAAAAACGGTAACAGATAAAAACAAAGACAAAACAAGGACGTGAGACAGCTACAATGCACGGAAATAAAAAGATAACATTAAGAACTAAGGAAATTGAACCAAACTTAAGAGGAATGATGTATGGAAGGTCCTTTATTTAGATAATCGAAATTTTCCCGATACGCGTAAAATCATGGCCGCCACCGCAGAACATAGATGAACATGGGACCCTATGGGTAAAGCATATATTTGCTATCTCCTCTCAAGCTACTGAAGCAAATTGAACCAAACTCTACAGGAATGATGTTAGGAAGGTCCTTAATATAGCTTGCCGAAATTTTTCCGATCGGCTGAAAAACATGGCCGTCAGCGCAGAACATAGTTTAACATTGAACCCTATGGGAAAAGCATATATTTGCTATCTCCTCTAAAGCTACTGAAGCAAATTGAACCAAACTCTACAGGAATAATGTACGGAAGGTCCTTAATATAGCTTGCCGAAATTTTTCCGATCGGCTGAAAAACATGGCCGTCAGCGCAGAACATAGTTTAACATTGAACCCTATGGGAAAAGCATATATTTGCTATCTCCTCTGAAGCTACTGATGCAAATTGAACCAAACTTTACAGGAATGGTGTATGAAGAATGCGGAAAACATGGCCGCCATCACAGAACATAGTTTAACATTAGACCCTATGTGAAAATCACATTTTCATTTTCTCCTCTGATACCACTGAAGCAAATTCAACCAATCTTTACAGGAATGATGTACGGAAGGCAGTTTACAAAAATTCGTTTCGATCCGATAAAAACATGGCTTCCAGTGCGGAACATAGTTTTAATATTTGAGCCAGGTATGAGATGACCGTCCTTTTAATCATCATCTCTGAACTAATCAAGCAAATTTAACTATTTCAATAGGATCAGACTAAAATGTGGGTGCTAATGGAGAACATAGCTAAACATTTGACCCCATTGGTAAAAAACACCAATTTTGGTCATGCATGGCATAGAAGCATTGTGTCAGGTGAGCGATACAGGATCAGTCTCTGAGCCTCTGGTTCATGTTCTGTATTTACATTTTACATTGATTTGTATGGTTTAAGTTTAATTTTTTTTTTCATTTTTGAATAAGTATTTTTCTTCATAATTGCATATGAATTATTAAATAAGAATACTCTTAATTTTCGTAGATACAGGATTTGGTGACTTGGTACTGTCGGGAATTTAAAGATCCAATGATGTTGGAACCGCCTGCTTGGTTTCAGTCTTTTATCTATTGTGAAATGTTGTTCCAGTTGCCATTTTTCTTTGTTGTCTCCTACACATTCGCAAAAGGTAATTTTGAGAAGGAAGTTTCATAATGTTTCTGTTTTACTCAGAGGTATATTGGAAACCACGTGACAACAAAGGTTCACAACAAAATTGTACAAACACACAGCAAATAATTATTACTCACTATTACATTTGAAACAACAAAGAATTAAATAAAAATCATTTCCCACAAAGAGTCGGGATAAATCAAGCTTGGTAGAAAAAGGTGAATTTTTGCGGCTTTTACCCTTTTTGGTACAGAAAGCTAAAACAGCCAACACCTATGATGGCTTCACCAAACTGCAATGGAAAGAATGTTATTTGTCTTTAGCCATACGTATAAATTTATCAAAAAAAATTCCAAAGTTGTCAGAAATTTGTGAAATATGTAACTCGTTTCAAAACTTAACATTGTTTGACAATTTTGCATATGTCAGCATATTTCACATGTAAAAAATATAGACAAAATGCGATTTTTTCATGACATACATATAAGTTTATCTAAAAACATTTCCAAAGTTATCAGAAATTTGTTAATATGTTACCTGTTTCAAAACTTGACCTTGATTGACAATTTTGCTTTTATCAGCATACTCCACATGTAAAAATGAGTCACAAAAAGCCTGGTTGCACTTAGGTGCATAGAGGTGTAAAGTGTTATGTAGGTTCCTTATTGCAGACCTTTAAAAAAAATAAGAAAAAAAGTTCAGATCACAACATTCCATAAATAACCCATGACACGAAGGCCATTGAATTCTGTAATCATAAACGGTAAATTTGATTCTTGATCTTTTAGTTTTTTTACTAATTTGAAATGACTTTTGTTATCTAAATATGAGTTACCAAAACAACATCAAGGACAATATCCATCAAATTAGCCTTGAGTTAGCCTTGTAACTCTCTGATATTCAAGAAAACCTTTTCTCTAATTTTCTAGCAAATTTAACCAACGTCTGACCGGTGAGTTAAAAATATTTCTCGTCTCTAGTGAGAGAACAACTCGCATGAAATTTCCCGCCAAATTTTTTCGGAACATAATCCTCGGAGTTTTGCATAATGTCATTAGTGAAACATTTTCTACAACTTAAACACGTTAACTATGAAATTTCTCACATCTTGTCAAATAAATTTTCAAATTTTTAAAAACTCGGCAAGCCTCGTTTTCAAACATTTGCAAAATTCATTTAACTCGATGTGAGAAATTTCATAATCAACTTAGTTCTCGTTGTAGAAACTAAATAACATTAGTCAGCAAACAGAAGAAGTATATTTCTACCAAGAGGGGGATGACACGGAAGGATTGTTCTCCCATTTCCCACAATTTTTGGAACTTTTCCATTTCCCACTTTTTTGCCCCTTTCTGAATTCCTTTATTTTTTATTGTCTCGCAAGCGACGAAATCGCTGAAAGCGAGACATAAGTATTACTCTTCGGCGGCGGCGTGGAGTCAGTCAGTGGAGTAAACTTTACTAAAACCTTAATAACTTTTAAAGTATATCACTTATGTACAAGATTATATGTCAACAGGTAGCTGATGGTTAGAGCTTTCCAGCATCACATGTTTCAGATGGCGTCACATGTTTCAGATGATCTTGACCTTGTCTTCATGGTTCAATGACTCCATGAAAATTGCGACATAGTTTCACATTCAGGTCCTTTTCTCAGGATTTGTGATGCATAGGTCCATTATATTTAGTGTATTGATATATCTTAGTGGGTACATGCTAGCCTGCCACTTGTCAAGAGACATTGACCTCATTTGCACGGTTCAGTAACTTTGTAAATATTGCGATATAGTTTTACATTCAAGTCTATTTCCGAGCCATTGTAATTTTTAGAGATACAATATTTGTTGATTGGTCAGGGATGACGCTACTATATAATTTAGGGCTGCCCGGCGGCCCCATTCCCCTCTTGGCGGCCCCATTCCCCAAACAAGAAAATTCCCAATCTCGGCAACGATGTTTACAAAATCCGGATTTTTTTCATTTCCGTCTCCTGTGAATATTTCGTTCCGATCCGTGTCGCCTTTTGTCAGAACCGGAAATTACTCAAAACATTACAGTAACGTCCAGAAGTAACTAAATAATGCAATTTACGCTATTTACGACCACCCTGAAGATGAACAAAATGTCTGAGATCGCAAATGTCCTTAAGGGAACATCTTGAAATTCAGAATGCGTAAAGTGAATTGAAATCGTGTTAATATGAGGAAGGCACGGCCTTGAATGCCAGCGAAGAAATTCCAGACTTTTACCCAGCTTTACTAGTATGCAGTATAGTGATTACTCGGGACATTTGACGACAAGCGTGCTTTGAACGTTTCAATAGCGAAATTTCTGTTTTGAGCAGTAATCAGCGTCTTACATCACAACTCGTTCGCTTTTGCCTAAGTACTTCCTCCAATTTGCACTACTATATTACTTCAAACATACTTCCAGATCAAGTAGGTAATGTGATGCAGAGTATAATGCTCGTTGCAAATAGATGATTGAAAGGCTGTTCCTTGAGAAATGTTGTTATTATTGGTAGTTTTCCTATTGTCACCATATAAGTTATGCATGTAAAGAATTATATTCTTTATTTGAAAACTTACTATCATATAATCTGAAGATAGCTATACTTGTCAAGCTCCTTTAAATAAAAGACCAGAGAAAACGGAAACTTGTTCATTTAAAAATGGTTGCTGCATAGAAAGAATTGGTTTCACCTAAGGTAGGGCAAGGTAGATAACATTTCTGCGTTTACGAATATTCTGTAAGTGTTTAAATATTGAAAACATTTTTGTGAGTAATCAATATCCATGAGACAATTTTTTCATTTACCAATCGAGTCAAAAGGTTGCCGGGCAAACGAACGTACCAGCCTACGACCAGGCAATTGATTTATAGAAAACGATTAATAATCATTTATTTCAAAAAAAAAAATAAAAATCAAAGGGAATTTGAGCAAATTTGAAAAATAAGTGCTACGTCTTACTAGTATGTGCAAGACTTGACAGCTCAACTCTACAATTTTATAATTCAGCCTATATACAATTCATATTCAGCCTTAGCATATTATAATTCATGATTCAAACCCCCAACATATAAATCATGCTATACCACATGGCCTAAGTTTACTCCTTTAAGGGGACCCTGTCCTAGATCAGATAGGCCTACCATATCCTTAACCTAAACACTTACCACAGGACACTTACTCAAGCCCTATTCCTAACTTTAACCCTAATCCATGATCTTTACCATACGGGACCGACCATTTAACTTGAAGGGGTGGGGGGGGGGCTATGGTTTAAAAACAAATATTTTGGTGCCAGGATGACGAAAAAAAAATTCTGAAGGAGGCTTTCTGCCCAAAACAGTAATGTTAATTTCGAAAAAAAAAAATTCGCGCGAAAAAATTTTCTGTCAAGAAAAAAACATACCCCCCCCTTTTCAGGTTAAATGGTTGGTCCCTAACCAAAGCTTCCTGTAACAAATGTAAATGCAAAGAAATCACCGCCCTATAGTAGTGGATCCCCTAAAGTAAATGAAGGCCGAGTGCATTGCAATCTCAACTTTGATCTACGTAGTTGTCGGTCCTTGAACCGGAATTTTACAATTTCCTGTGTAGCGTGTAGCAGACGCCAAGTTGTCTTCATTTGAGGATTGCCAATTTTCAGAATTACTTGAGCATTATGTTATTTAAAAGCATATGCCATTTCATTTTGAAAGTTTTCAGTCAAAATATGACAGCATCACAAAAGGACAGTGTTCAAATAACAATGATTGAGGGAATTAGGAGATATTATTTTATCTGCATTGTCTTCAAGGTAAGACATTATCTCATTCGTAATTTCATTTTCAGTTTATTTAAATTCATTAAATTCTTGGAGTGTCCTCGGCACCCTCACCTACATTGAATCTTTTTTCGGAGTGACTGCGGACTGCAGTCTGTTTCGGAGAGTAAAGTGCCAAAAAGACCATTTTGCTTCTTTTTTATTGACTTCTTAAAATTGTTTTCTGTGGTTCAAGGAGGCATTTCTCGTAACAACAAACGCAATTTTGCCGGGTCATGAAGAGGCACTGATTAATCGATGATCTGACAAGTCAAAAGAAGTCAAAGTTGAAAATTATAGAAGCTTATGGCTTGAAAATACAGGCACTTGTTTCATGAAAAATGTCAGCCCCTCCCTCTCTTTGAAGGAGAGTGGGAGGGACTGACACTTTCAGCGAAGCAAGTGCCTGTGAAAAAAACAACTTCCAAACTGCTGAACGGAAATGTCACGGTTCATCGTCAATGTCACCATGGCAGCACGAACTAGTTTCCGATTGAGCAGATTGCCGTTATGGTAACCTCGTGAAATGGCAAGGATACCAGAAGGGAATTTTTTGGCGTTGAAGTCCGTTGAAACACGAGACATATGATTTAAGTAATCGGAGAATTTTTTGACAATAATTTTCGAGTTGACTGGGTGACAAAAAGAAGAAAAATGACAGTTTTGCAAAAAAAATGTATAAGCAAACTGACTCTCGTTATGTTGAGAAATGAAATTAGCCAATGATTGAAGTTGATTTTGTCATGTGATCTTTTGGTCGTACAAAAAGGTCACGTGACAGGCAGAAAAAAAATTGAAGGCACCAATATATATCTTTGATGACATTCTTACCATAAGTGCCAGCTTCGCTGGCATATTATCGTTCATTGTCGTGTCTAAAATTCGAGACTTTCATCCATTACGTGGTAACGTGCAAATGCTCTCATTGCCAAAGATATAGTTTGCATTGAAATAAATATTGAATGGTTATGACTTGAAATCAGAGTTTCTGAAACTGGGACTTTTAACTGGTTGAGAATTTGGAACTGCACTTCATATGGGGTGCTTCATTTCTACTAGTTAAAACGAAACGTGGAAATGACCTGCTGCATGATTAATGAATGAATGCATAGTCATTTCATAGAATGAGGTATATTTATCACCAAGTTAGGTATGAAGGATTTGATTTTGGTGATAATATTGAAATGTGTAAGTCATCTTTATTTGCAGACAGCCAAAGAATTTCTGACAGAATGTTGATTTGCTTTCATATAGGAAAAGAGCATACTTCTTTTGTTGATGATCAGCTTGATAAAATTCAAATATGGTGCAATTTGAAAAACTATATAAAATATAGTCTTAATTGTTTGGAAAAATGCATAAAATATAGTCTTAATGGCTTTGGTGTAATGATACTTTGCATTCTTCAAACTCTTGTTGTGTGTACTTACACATATTCTTGGTTTATACAAACGTATGTTGCAGTATTTGATATATTTTCATTTTCCCAATTTCAGTTATCGCGATGCGAAATTCCAAATTTGTTGGACGGGGGACCCATTTGAAAAGAGCTAAAATCATCCCTGTTGGTGTAATGCTTCATATTAATGAGTACATGCCAGTCCGACACCTGTCATGTAACATTGACCTCAATTTCATTGTTCAGCGTCTTTGTTAATTTTTTACATTCATGTCAATTTCTCGGCAATTTTTTTTAAAACCCAGACTCTCCATATTAGGTTAATTGTTACATTTTAATGGGTGAATGTCAGTCTGACACCTGTCAAGTACCACTGACCTTAATTTCATGATCCAGTGACTTTGATAATTTTTACATGCATGTCCATTTCTCAGCAATGTAAGAACCAATACTGTCCATATTAGGTTTATTGTTACATATTGGTAAATTCCAGCCTGACACCTGTCAGGTAACCTTGACCTTAATGTCATTGTCAAGTGACTTTGTCAATTTTTTACATTCATGTCCTTGATGTAGCAATATTGACACCTGTATTCGCCATATGAACTTAGTAGGCTGTTCAGTTACCTTTACCTTAATTTCATGATCCAGTGATTTTTTTTTGTTGTTGTATGCATTCATGTAAATTTCTCAGCAATTGTAACATCAATGGTCTCCATAGTAGGTTTACTGTTTTTATCTTGATGTGTAAATGTCAGTCTGACACCTGTCAAAAACCTTGACCTTAATTTCATGGTCCAATGCTTTTGTTTTTTTACATTCATGTCAATCAATTTCTCACCAATTGTAATACCTAAGGTCTCCATAAGGGTTTATTCTTACATCTTAGTGGGTACATGTCAGTCTGCCACCTGTCATGTAACCTTGACCTTAAATTCATGATTCATTGTTATTGTGAATTTTAACATTCATGTTCATCCTTGACAATTGTAGCAACAATACTTAAACATATGGTCAGTTGTTAATTCTAATAGGATGGTGTCAGTCTAACACTTGGCATGTTACTTTGACTTCAATGTTGTGGTTCAATGACTTAAATAATTTTTTAAGTTCGTCAGATACTTTATAAAAGTAGAATTTGGCAATAATTTTCTTGACCTTCTGTATTAGGCTCATCATGTGTAGACGACAATGTTTATATTCAGGCGAGACGGATCTGTGTTTACACTTGTTTATGTTCCACTACCCATTCCTTTTATAATTTCCCCATTTCCCGAAATGTTTGACCTCCTAAACCTTCCATTTCCCAAAACCATGCATGTCTCCTAACAATCTGATGTCTTTGTCTTGATATTTTGTCTCTGTTTTTATCAGAAATGTGTTTATATTTAGTATCAGGGAAATAGTTTTTAAGTTGATTGAAATTTAAAAAAAAAAGATTATAAAAACACAAGAAGCAATTAAAAAAATCATTTCCCTATGTAAAGAAAAAAAAACAACACAAATACCAACGTTCTGTAATCTCATACTTTAAATGTACTTGTATTTTTATACGCATTCGATAAATATAGTCTAAAACTTCGAATATAATAATAACTTCAATTTTAATTTGCTCACTTTCCTTTTGCAGGTATAAATAGATTTCCATGGATACAGAAACCAATGCTTATTTACGCAGCTCACACAGCAACGACTACAGTGGCCATTACCTTCCATATATTTTCACATGATTTTAGCAAATCAAACTATCCAGGACCGACAACTCTAAATGACAGAATGTCTTTGTTTGCAATATACAGCCCTTTTCTGCTAATCCCTTTGGTTTTGCTGGTGAATTTTTCATTCCGGAAGAATCCTCCTTTAAAGGATAAATCACAATGAACAGATTGCTGCTGTATAATGCAAATATTGTGTGATATTTTTGTAAATAGAAATGTGTGAAATATCGAGATTTTACATTTAAACTATTTCTTTTTATAATAACACAAATGTTTATAAGTTTTAATCTAGTCAATCAGCCTGTCTATTCTACAAATGTGCAGTTCGCTTAATTCTGTTCCCTCTTCCACAATATATGTCTGATCAGTGCAAAAATCATAATATACAGGTATCTGCATTTGGAAAACTAAGAACTTAAAGAGCTTGCAGTGAAAGTTTATTGAGCACAAATTATTGTCAAAAAATAAACATTGATAACAGTTAAAGAAAAACTGCATTGATAAGTCGCTTTTTGCTGTTTGATACGTATTAAATAGACATAGCTGTATCGATCAAGTAAGTAAGTGGTACAATCAATCTTCCGCGAGTCCTTTTCAAAAATATATATTATGTTTAAAAATAAATATAGATAATAAATGAAGTCATACTCAAAATTACAATAATGATATAATAATAAAAAATAATTCTATACAGATATATCGTGTTTTTGGGGGGGATTTGCGAAAAATACCAGCCGAGAGATGTTATATTTCCCAAGCCCAACGGGCAAGGTAAATTGCATCTCGAGACTGGTCTTTTTCGCAAATCTCCCTACCAAACTTCATGATATATCTAGTTCTACCGAATGACTGTATGTAAAACGCGTAGGTGACGTCGTTTTTTCTAAATTTTATACAAGCGTCTCAATGAAAAGTAGAAAGTGGTCCCTTTTTTTTTAGCAAATACCCCGGTAGAGGGTAAAAAATGACAAATTATTCAGGCAAATACCCCGCTGCTTCAAAACTTGTTTGAAATGCGATAATGACAAAAATACACCATTAGTCGACCAATCAAATTGCAGCATTCTATCATAAGGTAGTAAGACAAATCGTCTACTATAATGTCATGCAGAAAAATATCAAATTCTGAAATATCAGTAAATTTTGATATTCGTCCTTAAGTTTACACAATCATGTTTTTGTATCACTACCAAAACTACAGTGAGGCTTCCTTGTCGGATTTTTTATGGTAGTGTTATCGAAAATGGCATGACAGTTTATTTCAAAACTGAGTTCACGTAGCCACTCAGAATGAAAGGAAGTGAACCTACAAGGAAAAGCACTATGTTTTTGTTCTCCATTTTACCATATATCACTAACAATGGTATATGGTCCGTCTCTTTATTATGAGCTGGAGCCGAGGATGGCGTGATCTCAAATGGGATTTCCTGTATGGGTTAAGGGGACAAAATAAAAATAATAACCGGTAGTGTACACTTTACTTCAACAGTTTGAAAGGTACTCAAATGGACTACATCTGTCACGTCATGGCATTAACAACCGTAATATCACAGTAACTTTCATTTTTACTGCAAATGTCAGTGCGTTTTGATCGCAAAATAAATCGATTTTAACCAAAAACATCTCAAAATTGCATTTTTGCTATAAGGGAACAAGGAAGGAAATATTTTCCCATTGCCTACAATATGTTAATCAGTACTTTCTAACAATGACCAGAAGTCATCATGTATGCTCGCTTTGAGAACTTTTATTGGAACAAAGGAAGTTGTAGGAAATCTAAAGCCAGTCTCAGTTTCAGGGGGGTCCACATTCATTTTTTGTGCTCATGGACTGCTGTAAATACAACACAACAGAAATTTGAAGTCTTTACCAATGATTTCAGCCCATAATAGATCATAATATTTCGTCAGTTTAATTCACTAATTCATTTTATTTCTAAGATTAACATCCCAGAAAGCATCTCTATCTTTTAGTTCCACGATTTGCAAAAAGGAATAAGTACCTGTTATAGTCCTATGAAACTCAATTTATTTTTGGAACATTTTGACTGCGGCTTTCTTGATTGCAAAAAGTGCCGATGAAATTTTTAGATAAATTTATTTTAACTTCTAAAATATCAGATTAAAATACATTTATAATTACTGTCATTTTCCATATCTGATTTCAGTTCTTACTTTTACGTATACATAAATGTTGTCATATAACTTTTACATATTTTTTTTATCGAATTACTAAAATCAAAATTTAATCTTTGAAAGTCATTACAAGCAACTCTTAAAGTAATATTGAAAGAAACGGTAAAACAACAAATGAAAGGATATGATGTAAATTTGCATTGGATAAAATTCCTGCAAATACATACTAAAGTCAAGCAAATGGAACAACGATTTTGTTGTTATTTATCATCTTGAAGTCACCATGAGGCGATATACATTTACAGGGTCAAACCATAACAATGGTATATTGTCTACATATTGAAGTCGGTTCGATGAATTCTAGTATAAATTGTTTTATGTCGCTATTTCGGCGAATTCTTGACTTAGTTTTGACTGTTTACGGTCTGAAAATATACGAAATATGGAGGAAAACTCAATCATACTTCAGTCTTTTTGATACTTTGATCATTTTATTCGTCCGGATACAACAAAAAGCCAGAAAAAGTTGACCCATCGTCGACAGCTGGGGCTGAATGGTCATTTACTTGGACTGTTTGAATCCAAACAGAGTTTCCCTTCTCTAGATGTATAATTGCCATGTTACTATCAGCTCTGTGTTGATATTTTATTGCAGGAGCAGCAGCATACGTTACAACTTGTGTAACGCCATCTTTAACTAGCGCTGCAAACACTTCCTGATGATCAATAGTTCTAAGGTCGAAGAAGAAAAGGTATACACCAGCGACATCGGGGTTGAAGATTCCAGTAAATGTATTGTACTTTCCTCCAATATTCGTTAAAACTTGGTTAAATATTATTGTTTGACGGTTTCCTAATTGGCCAATATCGTCACTGTTCTTTGCTGTAAATGCTATTTTCGTCGATGTATTTCCTTTATAAAAACAAAAGTATCAATTAAAAACATAACTTTGGTCCTGATTAAAAACAGGTAATATATTAATTACTTTCGTCATAGAATTTTTTACTTGTTGTTTATACTTTTATCAAGTGGATTCAAATCATCCGAGACACGGACTGTTAAATCCACCGCGTCCAACGGAACATTTGGGATGTCTGTTATGTTAAGTGCGGGGTGTCTGTTTCGAAGCGAAAGATTGACCAACAATGCGGGTTCATTTCCATTTAAAATAATAATGACAGACAGTCTTGTCAGGGAATGAAAGTATTATCCTAGTTTATAAACCTGTAAAGACATTTAAAATATACGCTGTAGATACTGCAACACTCGGGCCTAACTTCAAAATCGGGATCGGAAACTGACAACATCACTAATTTTCCACCTATATTTTGCAACCAAAAGCTTATCGCTATAAAATGATTGATTAAAAACTTTTGTAATTTTGCAAAACTGATTTGTACAAGTTTTATAACAAAATAAACTACAAACGAAGTGTAATTTGGCAAAAATCAGATGCGAAGTATGGGGTGTTGTGTATGCTCTCGTTTTAAATTGTTTAAACCCAATCTCAAAATTTGCGCCTACAACGATATAAATATTTGTTCTAACTAAAGATGTATATAAAAGATAACAGAAAACAAATCGCAGGCCCCCGGCACAGGCCAGAATCCACAAGTGAATTGTACAAGAAAAACACAAACGAAAGACAAACCTAAACAACAACAGGAACTCGGGATAGCCGGGCAAGGTACTTTTTTGCAAACAATATCTGAAATATTAATTTTTTTCCAATAAATAACTTTCGACTAGTTGGTTGCAAGCTTAAGCTAAAGTATTGAATGATTTGGGGTTATCTGAAACACGAAATGCGATAAAGTCATAAGCTGTATGTGGACGATAGATGTCGAGCGGTATGATGTATTTGAACAGTTCTTAATTGTTTAGACAAATATTACCTAAACTCGTTCAGTTCCGATAAAAAAGCAAGATCCTTAGCGCAGAACATAGCTAAAAATTGGACTCCATTGGAAAATCACATTTTCATGTTCTCGTCTAAAACCCCTTATTATAAGCAAATTTATCAAAATTAAACATGAATGATGTATGGGGTCCGTTTCAAAGATTGCTCATTTAATTCTAATCATATAAAACATGCCAGTCAGCAGAGAACATTATATATTAGATAGTTTTACATTAAACCTCTGAAGCTCTAATTAGTTTTGGCAAAATGCTGCTTAGTCACATTTTACTAGAGGAAAATTGTGTATTTCGATTGATTTTAAGTACAGTTTCTACCGGTATGGCAACAAGCGTTGTCTGAAGGTGATTTTGGAAATAAGGGATAAAGAAAGTTGTAGCCGGGGTTTGTTTTTTAGGCCAATTCAATATAATCATTATAATGGCATACGTGCTGATAGTTGTTTGACTCTACTTTAAGATATCTTCAATCAGCAATATGTTGTCGGTTTAACGGTTTCTTGCAACATTGGCTATAGTGACTGAATATCAATACATGTGAAGTCTTTTACTGGGGTTATATTACCCTGTAGTTCAGGGATAACAACCTGATTACATGATGTTTTGTCCATAAAATATAAAGGCCATCTCATTACCAGCAAATCGAATAAGTATATTTGAAGATTTGCCGGAATCAACTAGTTATGCTCAAAGTTTGCCCGAGGAGAATAATGCGTCCAGAGAAAATCAATGCCCAAACACTTGCCAAATGAAACCGAAGCAATGACCAAACTATCAGATATCAAGAATACATGGCAACATCGGTTCACACACAGAGAGACAAAATAAACTACCATGACAAAACAAACAGATTACAGCACAAAAGACACAACAATAAAGTACTATAATTAATGTAAGATCGCCTTCGCTTGCAGTAAAGTTAAGCACATAGAAACAATTATAATATAAAACAAACTGAGAAAAAGAGCTTTTATATCTAAGTAATTATTGAATGGTCACAATGAGAGACAAGATCGCTCTTTGAACTCTACTATTATATTAGGGCACTATTTGAATTGGGTCATCCATCTCAGAGGACGTTAGGCTTATTACCTGAAAACCATTGCAAATCTGACGAAGCAATAGTGATAAACACGTTTTAATCTAACAATTTTGAACTTTAATCTGAATTTATGTGAATAATCTTAATCTAATTGCTGTGTTTCCTCTTTTTGGCAGTCGGAGGGTTCTACGGAATGTATTTGCTATGTGAATTTACACATTCAACCTCTTTATGGTCATGTTTCTCTTCCTGCCATTAAAAACGCACTTTTAAATAAGTAAAAAAACTAATATTTATGTCGTTGCAGGTGCAATTGGATTGGAAACAATTTCCATCCAACGAGAGCCTACACCCCATTAGGAACATGAAGTTAACACCCCATACTTCACATCTGATTTTCGCAAATTACACTTTGTTTGTAGTTTATTCGGTTATAAAACTTATACAAATCAGTTTTGCTTGTAATTACAAAAGTTTTCACTCAACCATTTTATATATCATAAGCTTTTGGTTGCAAAATACAGGCCCAAAACTAGTGATGTTGTCAGATTCCGACCCCGCTCGAGTGTTTGCAGTATCTACAGCGTATATTTTAAATGTCTTTACAGGTTTATAAACTAGTATAATACCTTCATTCCGTGCAGTAATAATTTTGACAAGACTGTCTGTCCTTATTATTCTAAATGGAAATGAACCCGTATAGTTGGTCAATCCTTCGCTTCGAAACAGACACCCCGCACTTAACAGACACCCCAAATGTTCCGTTGGACGCGGTGAAATCGTGCTAATAGAATAGCCAAAATTGAAAACTTCACTACGCAACAACTTTAATGATCGTTTTATAATTAGTAATTAGACCACTGGTCGATGGCCAGCCTTTCAGAAAGCCCGATCTTAATTCTTTTGGTAAATTGGGTTCATTGGTAATTTTCCATATTTAGTCATTTCTCGTGGATCTGAAATGACAAATGACAAACTTGTTAATATATGAGGGATTGAGTTGTACAGACAATGTGTTTCTCTTCTTGGCAGCAAACTGGGAGCAAAAGCCTTTAGGTATGGACCCCTGGTGTAAATTAATCTATGACGTTAATTGTTCGGGGCGTCTGTCGACCATGACTGTGTATGCTTGGACATTTACGCACTCCATTAAGCATTTTACATTTCCACAAATTGTCATTTCATTTCCAGAAAAATAAATTTCGTAACCGGATAAAAAAATACCTTTCCACTAATAAAATATATTACTTTTCCAGAAAAAAAGTGATGAATTTCTGGAAAACAAAAATATCAATTTTCAAGATAAAACACTAACGTTTTCAGAATAATGCTTCTCTGTTCGACATCTTTCTGCTCT
>MJUU01003355.1:0-12375 GCA_002080025.1 Modiolus philippinarum | reverse complement strand
CTCACTCACAAACTGAATAAAGTCCGAAGGACTTTATGTAAAGTTTGTGAGTGAGCTGCCGGAGTTTATACATACATAATTTCCTAAAAATCAGTGTTTAATCCTTATAATTCCAATTTTGTATGTTAAAAAATGCGTTATCCATGTTAACGACGTCTTTTTTTACTGCACTATATTTTTTGCGGAGCGGATTAATGGGCAAACGGAAATATCGAAAAATATTTCCGTTTGCTATTCATGACGTTGACCAATGAAAATGAACGTTACAATTACATTTGGAATTATTAAGATGTATCAGCAAAGTTCATTGTCGAAGATATCATGGTAACTTGAAGATGATCAATAAATGAGTTTTTCACTTGCTTGGTTTTTGCCATGTATTTGTAGAGACTTTGTACCATGTACATTTACTTCATATCCTTTCATTATTTATTCTTTTCTTAGCAAGGTATGTTTTTTCTTTTATTTTAAGCTATCAGCCAAAGTCACCATTTAAAATATGTAAAATATGCCAAGGCTTCTTATAGCTGTTTGTGAGAATAAAAGTAAGGACTGCATAAGCACATGGAAAAAATCAAGTGCATACAAAGACTAACTTTCCGGCATGGTGCGTGAGAGAATGTCTCATATGGATATACTATTCATACTTTCAAATTTTGGCATTTATTTTTGTAATTTCGAAATGTAATCATGTGCCCACATCTCACTATTTTATAACGCCAAGTTTTCTTACATTCGACTTGATGAGTGCCCTTTGTTTGTCTATATGTTGTAATCGTCCACTAGCTTAAGACACTAGTGCTTTTGTCGGGCAAAGGATGACAGTGATTGTAAGAGCACTTTGCCAGTTTAATTGATGTTTGTTAACATTCCCGCACCCATGACCAATGAAGACATGGATGGAGCGTTGCTCGACAATTAGCAAAGAATTCCGCTTAAATTGGTGCTAGGGGGCTGTCTTGAACTTGCTATGAGGTATGACCAAAGCTCATTGTTGAAGGCATCATGGTGACTTCAAGATGAAGAACAACAATAAATGCGTTGTTCCTTTGCTTGTTTTTTACCATGTATTTGTAGAGACTTTATCTCGTGTACATTTACTCCATATCCTTTTATTCACCATTGGCTAGAAAGTATCCAGTTGTAACCCGCGTTATGAAATCCGCATTCGATTCACTTGTAATGTTTCAGGACAACAAATTCCACTTCCTTTTTCAAGCTTTCTGGTTTGTTGATAGAGTTTTCATTTTCTTGTATATAGTCTTAAAGCACATCATTAAATAATTACAAATGTATAAGGATGACTGGTGTAAACTCCCATCAGATGAGGTGATGATGCCTAGATGTTTTAGAAATTTTGATTAACGGTCTACATGTTTTATTTGGGTGTTTATTATACTATATGGAAACGGGAAAGAGAAAGGGGAGTTTTGGGTACCCATAAACTGGTTTTAACCTTACCGCTAGCTCTTGCTAGTCCAGCTGTCCCGAGCTCCTATCGTCATCTACGTTTGTTTTTTTTTTTTTTGTCTTTTTGCTGCTTTTCTTGTGCAGTTCCCTGGTAGGTTGTGGCATGTGATTTTAATATCCGGTCACTGTAAGTGTTTACTGTTATCTTTACTATATTAATGCACATTCTTTCATAAAATAACTATATATACCGAGTTATTTGAAAAATAACTCTTTTTATGCGAGGGACTGAGTTTTCATTCAGATCTCATGAATATTAATTATATCCCAAGATGCACGTGTAATCACATGACTAAAAATCACACAAGCTGGCAAGACGTGTATTTCGAGTGCAAAGTTTTATTTTGTCGAGTTTATTTAATAATTGAATGTGTACAGTTTATGAGCTCCATTTATATGNTTGTTGAGTCATCCCATTGATCGTTTTCTTCAATGATCTGCACTTTGATGTCTTCAAAAGTATGTCCTGTCGTTTGGAGATGGCGCGTGACAGGACAGTTTCGTTTTTTGTTATGAAATGAACGGTGGTTGTTTAACCTGATGTTGAAACAGGTGGTAGTTTGTCCAACATATTGTAAACTGCATGAACCACAAGTCAATAAATAGATGAAGTTTTTTGGTTTTGCAAGATACAGGTGAGAAAATTTTGTAAGTTTCTTGGGTGAAACTACTTTTAAATGAATCGCCAATGACTGCAGATTTACAGCACTTACAGTTGTTACGTTTGCAAGGATTGTAACCACCTGGTGTTTGGGGTTTATTCTCTATCTTTGATTTTACTAGGATGTCTCGTATGTTTTTTGGTTTTCTATAAGCCATAACTGGTAATTCTGGAAAAGTTTTTTTCAACTTTGGATCTTTCTCGATCAAACTCCAATTCTTACGAATTATAGATGGTAGTACTTGAAGACTGGGATGGTAAGTTACAACAAGGGGTGTTCTTTTATTTTGACTACTCTTATCTTTGTATACAAGCAAAGAGTTACGGTCAATATTGTTCACTTTTTCAAAAGCACTGTCGATATTTTTGTCATTATAACCCCTATTGAGTAGGTGCTTTTTTAGTTCTTGTAAACGGTGGTTTTTCAGGTGTTCTTCCGAACATATTCGTTTGACTCGTATGGCCTGGCTATAAGGGATACTGCGAGAACAATGTTTGGGGTGACAGCTTTTTGGAGATAAAAATTGATGCTTGTCGGTTTTCTTCGTATGAAGATCGGTTTTGATGTTGCCGTTGACAATGGTTGTAGTTGTGTCGAGAAAGCTGATCTTGTTTGTTGAGGACTCAAATGTAAATTTGATGGAGTGATGAAAATACAATATATATATTTCGCGAAATATCCATCATTTGATCAATTTAGGTCTTTATTGCCTAAATTTTACTTAAAAAAACTTTATTTTGATGTTGTTGTGTATTACTTTAGACATATATATTATTAATCGTTAATTTTGTCTTCGATCCGACATCCTGTAGGTTTGTGCGTTGGATCTTTTCAGGCGTTTTTATTATATTTTTTCTCTTAGTTAGCTGGTATTATGTTTTCGGATGTAATCCGTACAACCTATGAATATGAAATACAACTATTGTTTCAAACAACGGCAGTAGAATACCGATGGAACAAGGGAAGCGATGACTACATAAATCGAAGTCCAAAGACATGGCAAAAACGGTAACAGATAAAAACAAAGACAAAACAAGGACGTGAGACAGCTACAATGCACGGACATAAAAAGATAACATTAAGAACTAAGGCACTCATAGTGTGAACTCCCATGAAAACCGGGAGTGACATCAGGTGCTCCGGAAGGGTAAGCATGTCCTGCCCCGCTAGCGACACCCGTCACACTATCAGTAAGGCATAAAGTGTTTTGAATGGTCTGTTTGGTAGTTTAATATCCATGACACAAGATGAAATCAAAACTGACCACCATTTTTCGAATTTGTCCAATTATATTTCTAATGGTAAAGTTCCTATGGGACTTCAAATTAAGTTAACACCACAGACACCAGGTTTAAAATCTAACACATTCATTCGACGTTGGGACAAAATTTTGAGTGATTGCTCTTTCCGACTTCTCAATCTTTTACTTAATGATATTAACCATCAAAAGAAAACTATAAGCCGTGAAGTCAAAGACTTATTAAACGATTGTGAAAATAATCTCCAAACTGAAGCTGTCTCTAACATTAAGCAACGCTTAGGTGAAATTACGGAAATAGAAACAAATAAATTACTTAAAAAGCAGAGGACAAAAATTTAAAAGAGATGGTATTCAACCTACCAAGACAACCTTTCAGACAAACAAAAAGAAAACACGATCACGGCGCTTTCGGCGAAAAAATCAATCAATTAAATCCAACGTGTTTTTAATCTGTCTAGCACAAATTTGAGTACAGCCGAAACATCACTGTTGTCCAAAGGTTTGAATTTTCGCCGCAATCCTTTAAAACAAATGTTTATGAAGACCTTGATCAATTTGCCAGAAGACTACGAATAAAGGAATATTTTGATTCCAGAAAAGAAGAGAGCGAAGAATCATCTGATGATGATTCCGATAATGATGAAGCTGTCAAGATCCCTAAATTCACTAAAAAGAGTACTAGTAGTTGGATTCCGAAACCGAGCAAAAACACCAGACTCGAAATCTGTATTAGATCTCATTAAATCAGATATTAAACAAACTGTAGACATGTTTGTACCTAAAACTGACAATTTGTCAAAAAGAGGAACGATCAGCTCTGAAAAATCTTAAAGAAAGAAACGATATAGTTATGAGACCAGCAGACAAGGATAGTGCAGTAGTCATCTTGAACCAGACTGATTTTATACAGGAAGCCGAACGACAACTTTCCGACAATAGATTTTATGAAAAACTAGAATCTGACCCCACTTTTGATTTTACTAAAAACATAACCGAAAGCCTAGAGGCTATGCATGAGCACGGTCACATTGACACTACCACCTTCAATTACCTTAGTCCTGAAGATCCAAAACCTGGTCGCTTCTACTTTCTACCAAAATTCACAAAGAAAACAACCCGGGCTGGCCTATTGTTTCAGCTAATAGTCACCCGACAGAAAAGATACCCGAGTTCGTTGATTTCCATCTCAGACCGTTTGTGGAAGATCTCCCCTCACATATTCAAGATACTACTGACTACCTCAAAAAATAGAACAGCTAAATCTTCCAGAGAATATTATACTTCTTTCCATGGATGTAACTTCACTTTACACCAACATTCCACATGAGGATGGCATTGCAGCATGCATTGAAGTTTGGGAGAAAAGTACAGTAAAAGAACCACCTACTGAATGTCTAGTGGAAATGCTCACATTAGTTCTTAAGTATAATAATTTCACCTTCAATGGAGAGCACTACCCATAAGTCAATGGTACAGCCATTGGAACCAAGATGGCTCCATCTTATGCCAATATTTTTATGGGAAGTATTGAAAAAAAGCTGCTTTTAAACACACATTAAAAACCACTGTATTGGTTCCGATTTATTGATGATGCTGATATGAAATGGACACATACCGAAACACATAGACGATTTTTTTATTCATGCCAATTCTATTCACCCTCTATCAAATTTACCCATGAGGGGTCAAAATCAAAAATATCCTTTCTTGATACCACCACCACTATAAAAGAGAGATTAATTACAACGGCCATATATTCAAAACTGACAGACAACCATCAATATCTGTCACCATCAAGTTGCCACGCAAAAAACTGTTTTAAAGGCATTCCATATAGCCAAGCCATCAGGGTAAAACGCATTTGCTCATCAGATAACACCACTAAACAAAGACTTGGGGACTTATGACACCATCTAAAATCAAGGGGGTACTCTGACAAAATAATACAAAAAGGTTTCAATAGAGCATGTCAAGTCACCAAGTCAATATAAAGATAAGAAGGTCAACAAAAGAATTTCCCTGGTCCTCACGTATCATCCTTCGCTGGCACACGTCTCGAGCTTGATCCGACATCACTGGAAGGAAATTGAAAAATGCAAAAAACTATCTAAAATGTTTCCTGAGCAACCTATCATGCTTTTAGACGACTAAAAAGCATTGGGGATACTTTGTTTCGAGCGAACCTTCCACAAAACTCGTCGTCACTTGGCCAATGCAAACTTGTTGTGATAAAAGGTGCAAGTGATGTCAACAAATGCAACAAACACAAACATTTAGTTACAAAAAACAGGTAAGGTATACAAGGTGTTCTGCAATGTAAATTGTAAGACACCTAATGTCGTATACCTCATTGACTGCCACGTCCGTGGTCTACAGTATGTGGATGAAAGTGTCCAACCGTTCAACAAAAGAATGAACGGACATCGCATTGACCTCACCAAAAAAACCATTCCTGCTTGAAAGTCAACATTTTAAATTACCTGGACATTCGTTGGAAGATTTCGCAAGATCAAAAGTGACCATCATTGATAACGAGCGGGGTAGGAGCGATAAACAGAGACAATCGAGAGAAAGCTTCTGGATCAGAGAGTTATGTGCATTATACCCGGATGGCTTTAACAAAAAACCGTAGTAGTTTGTTTTTATTCGGTTCATTTAAGTATTCATTTTCACAGTATTTGTTTACGTATTTCTAATTTATTAAAGTAGTGGTGTTTGTACATTATATGATTATCGGGGCTAAATTTCCTCTCCCTACCCATTTCTCATATTTCCCGGTGGCAGTCAGTACTCATTGCCCCTGTTGCCCCATTCACCTTTATTTATTTATTTATTTATTTTTATATATTTATTTCTACTTTTAGATATATTTTTATGGATTAATTTGCTCTCGTTCTGATGTCTGCGAAACATTGCTCACTGGACGTTTAACTTTATTTTATCAATCAATCATGTTAAATTTAACTTTTACTTATCTATCAATCATGTTTTGTGTTGTAGTCAGGTACAAAAAATATTTTTCACAATGTTTGTGTATATATTGTTATCTTGTGTTCAGGTAAAAAATCTTTGACAGTTGATGTATGTTACAAAATATTTAATTACATAATTTTCAACGATCAATTATCAGATCATGAAAGACGTTGAAAAAGATAGTAGGTCTAGCGAAATATCCGACATTTGATCAATTTAGGTCTTTATTGCCTAATTTTTTCTTTAACAAACTTTATTTTGATGTTGTATACATATTACGGAAAAATTACTTTTACAGACCTGGTAAATTTTCGGAAATGTAATATATGAAAATTTTCGGAAACGTAATCTTTTGATTTGTGGAAACGTAATATCTCACATTTGGAAATTTTCCGGAAAAGTAATGCGCCCCTCCATATTACAACAGCCTACATCACACCTAATTATTGATGTTCAAAACTAATAGAATACATCAAGCAGTACCACATGTCCGATAGGAACTACTCCCGAAGTTGTGTTTCTAATCTTGAACAAATCGGGAAGAATTAGTGTGATTTAAATGAAAAACGTTGTGGAAATCAAAGTCATGTAGTGGAAGATTATAATTGCAATGCTACAAAATGGTAAACTTATAGAAGTTATACTAAGTTACTTGAATTTATCGACATTTACTTGATGGTTTTACTGTATTTTATGCCTTTCGTGGTTCATTTTCTTGTTTCGGCTTCACTGAATAAAACATTTTTGATTGCTTTCGACCAGGACGAATTTTGTTTGTTTGTTTGTATGTTTTTTTACATTAACATTAATCAGATTGTTCCTTAACACGAAGCAAAGATTTTTTTAGAGGTATTCTCTGTACGCATAAAAAGTCTGGCATATGGGTGGAAAGGTGGGGTCTCCGATTTTGATGACATTTTGTATATAAAGGTTACATGTAAACCTTACGACAAAATTGGTTTTGTTTTTCCATTTTGAGCAGTGGTTGCTATGGTTACCGGTCATGCCCAAATATGGAGTCAAAAATGCTGTCAGAATGGCCAAAACGAGTGAAATCTAAGTAAGCTGTAAAAGAAAATATGAATTAACTGGATTTTATTTACTAAATCGGTGATTACATAATGGGCCAATGTAACATTTAAAACAAAAAGAAATGAAATTAATTAAGTCTAAATTTGGTTACCATGGCAACAAAAATCACTAAAAAAGACAATTTCCAGAAAATTGGAAAATGGCCAATTTTAACCTTTTTTAAGTGACATTAACGAAAAAATGCATTCATGCAGTTGCAGTTCAGTATATTATCTTTAAAATATAAAAAAAAATAAAATTGTGTTTTTCCTTTTTTCGAAAATAAATTAATTTGAAATTTGCTGCAATAGTGATTTTCATATTTTTGTCAAAATCCCAAAATGGCTATTTTGACTTGTATTTCAGTCACTCTTCAGGAGATTGTATTGATATTGGATTTATTGGTCTATTAAAAATGAGAAAGCTTTGTTAAGCTTAGCATATACTATATGACCTTAACATACCATCCCGAGGTCACAAAACAAATATTCAAGGTCATATTTTTGTCAAAAAAAAACCTTGAAATCCGTATTTCGACTTGTATTTCCAAGTCCAAAGGTCATGAAATTCGAATTTTCAAGATTTTCGCCACAAATATTCTGATTTCATATGATTTTGTCAGGTATGATATGGGATATAACCTTCTTATGACATTAAGTTAACAATCAACAACCATACGGATTTCTGACTTTGAACTCTGAAGGTCAAAAGAAAATCATCAAGGTTGTTATTTATCTGCGAGATCAAATATTGCTACCACTTGCGCCTTGCAGCGCCCACATGATCAATAAACAATATTTGAAGCAAACTACATGTATTGCAATCAATTTAGTGCAATTTTATTTATTTCATTCATGTAAAAAAATGTAGGCACTGAACCTAATTTTGCTACAGATAATGATTATCACATATGCATTCACCCAACAAATATCTTCCACCAACCATTGTATATGTTGAGATATGACCCTAAATTGAAAAACCAATAGAAGTCATTCATTTGAAAAATGTAGGCCAAGCCAATCGTATTTTGGTACAGATGTTGACAAGTACCCAAGATACATTCACTGGCCAATTATCATTAACCGACCACTTGCAGTTTCTCAAATATGGACCTTAGTAGATAATTAACGGCACTGTAAAAGCTACTCTTTTGGAATTAGGGATAAAAAAATCATGTCTGACGGTATGCAAGATCACCTATTTCAAGAGCATATGCATTGCACTGGAATTGTTTCCCGATAGTTGGGATTGTTGTTTGCCAAAAATCATTTTTTTATTTAATTTCATCAAAAGATTCTTAAGCCAAATATGCAATTTCTCCCAATCATTTATTTTTTGTAATGGCAGAACTGTTGAACACAATTATTAAAGTAGATGTACTTTGTAAATTTCAAATGCTTTATCTGAATAAATTAAATAGAAGCTAAAAGACTGAGCCTGAATCGCTCACATGACAAAATGATTCTAAGCTATGCCTATGTTGATAACCAAAAATGACATTTTTCCTCATAGGGTCTCATTGTAAGCAATGTTCTCCACTGACAGCCGTGGTTTTTGTCAGATATAATCAAAATAGCATTTTTTTTACAAAGAACCTTCCATACATTGCAGTACAATTTAGTTAAATTTTCTTCAAAATTTTCAGAGCAGATAAGGAAAACAATTTTTCCTTTGAGTCCAATGTTAAACTATGTTCCGCACTGGCAGTCATGTTTTTCATCGGATTCAATTGAAATGGGAAATTTTTATATAGGACCTTCCATACATCATTCCTGTAAAGATTGATTGAATTGGGTTCAGTGGTTTCAAAGGAGATGATCAAAATATGAATTTCCCATATTTGTCCATTGCTTAACTTAGTTTCATGCATACGGCCAATTATTTTGTCCGATTCGGCTGAAATGAGTAATCTTTGTCAAGAACGTTCTATATATAACTCCAATGCTGTTTACTTAAGTTTGCTTTAATTTTTTCAGATCAGATAATGGAAATGATGATTTTCCAGTAGGATCCAATGTTAAACTATGTTCTTCACTTGTGGCCATGTTTGTTTTGCGCTGGTGGTTATATTTTTTGTTGGCGACGACCGCAATGAGCAATTTTTGGGAAGAACCTCGAGAACATCATTCATGAAAAACTTGGTGGAATTTTCTGCAGTAGTTTCAAAGGAGATGACAAAAATATGATTTTCCCATACGGTCCTATGCTAAACTATGTTCAGTGCATGGGTCATGTTCTTTGTTTGGTCCAAACTAAATAAGCAATTTTTATAAAGAACCTTCCATTCATATTCCTGCAAAGTTTGATTTAATTGGCTTCGGTGTTTTAAGAGGAGATTATCGAAATATGATTTTCCCATAGGATCCAATATTAAATTATGTTAAGTGATTGCAGTCCATGTTTTTTTTTGTCAAATCCGACCAAAATGATCAATCTATGTTATGTAAAGAGTCTTCCATACATCTCGAAATTACTATTAGGTATGAGCAAAGCTCATTGTTGAAAACCTCATGTTGACTTCAAGATGAAGAACAACCATAAAAGAGTATTTCCTTTGCTTGGTTCTACCATGCATTTGTAGAAACTTATTTTTCATGTGCATTTACTCAATACCCTTTCATTGCTAATCATCCCAATACAGTTTAGTTAAATTTGCAAGAACAGTTTTAGAACAAATGATGAAAATGATGATTTTTCCTATGGGTCTATGTTAAACTAAGTTCCATGATAGCAGTTATGTTTTTGTCGGGTCGGAATGAAAGGGGCCATTGTTGTGAAGGAACTCCGAAACCTAATTCCTGTAAAGTTTGGTTGAATTTGGGAATTCTTGTTAGCAACCATGGTTTTTTTATGAATTTGAATCAGAACAAATATTTTCAATGGTTAAATTTAAAAAGTTTTTGATTCTTATTTGGTAAATTTCCTGAAACTCTCAAAGACTAGTTGTTTTCTTTAATTCTACTTAGCAACCAGATATTAATATAGCCCAAATTATAACGACAATGGAGTAAGCAGGCGAGACACTAGATTATGCTGAACCTTCATGAAGTTATTTATCCTTACTTCCAACAGAGTACCTTTTAGATTGCCATTAATTTTTCTACTAAGGTCCATATTTGAGCAACTACAAGTGGTTGGTTAATGATATTTGGTCAGTGAATGTATCTTGGGTACTTGTCAACATCTGTGTAAAAATTCGATTGGCTCGGCGTACATGCTCCAAATGAATGACTTCTATTGATTTTTAAATTTAGGGACATATCTCACCGTCATCAATGGTTGGTGGAAAATATTTGTTAGGTGAATGCATATTATGTGGTATTCATTATCTGTACCAAAATTAGGTTCTCTGGCCTACATTTTTTACATGAATGATATAAATAAAATTGCACTAAATTGATTGTAATGCATGTAGTTTGCTTCCAATATTGTTTATTGATCATGTGGGCGCTGCAAGGCGATGCACATCTCTATTAGATGGGAACAATTTAGTATTAGACTAGTTCATAAGTATGGACCTCAACTAAAGATCATATGGGAATGATGTTTATTCAATAGATAGATCTTAGGCAATAGCCAATATAATACCAGAATTAGGTCACACTGCTGGATTTGCGTTGAGCCAATGGCGTCTTTTGAAGCATTCAATTTTGTTTTTGTTCTTTCAGTCTATAAACAATAAATTCTGGTCAGAACAATGCCGCTTGTAGTATTACTATACACCAGAGTA
This sequence comes from Modiolus philippinarum, assembly GCA_002080025.1. Classification (NCBI taxonomy): domain Eukaryota; kingdom Metazoa; phylum Mollusca; class Bivalvia; order Mytilida; family Modiolidae; genus Modiolus; species Modiolus philippinarum. The sequence continues at coordinate 1,208 of MJUU01003355.1, read as the reverse complement.
AATGTAAAGTAAATACATGTACCAAATAAAAAAAAACATAACACATGCATTTGGTAGAAATAGATAATAATGACTTTGATGATTATCTTTTGACCTTCAGAATTCAAGGTCAAACATCCGCATGGTTGTTGGTTGTTAACTAAATGTCATAAAAAGGTTATATATTTTACGAAAGGATGGAGTAAATGAACATGAGACCATAACACATATGTTAATTCCAACTGCAATAATTTTAATGAGCTGTATGGCATATCCAATATCATTCCTGAGAAAATGAAAATATTTGTGACCAAAACCTTAAAAATTTGAGTTTCATGACCTTGGGATGGCATGTCAAGGTCATGTAGATTAGTATATACTAAGATATACAAATCATGTTCATCTTAAAACAAACAAATAACCAATATGATTACAATCTACTGAAGACAGATTGAAATAGAAGTCAAAATACGGATTTCAAGGGTTTTTTACACAAATACGACCTTGAAAATTTTAGTTTCGTGACCTTGAAATGGTATGTCAAGGTCATATAGCATATGCTAAGCTTTACAAAGCATTCCCATTTTAAAGTAGAAAAATAAACCCAGTATCAATACAATCTGGTAAAGAGGGGCTGTAATACAAATAAAAATAGTTATTTTTCGGATTTTTTGGACAAAAATATGAAAATCGCTATTGCAGCAATTTATATTTTTTGATATTTTAGAGATAATATACTGAACTGCAACTTCAGAAAGTTTAATGAATTTCTATGGATGCGATTTTTCGTAATTAACACTTAAAAATGGGTAAAATTGGCTATTTTTCCATTTTCTGGAAATTGTATTTTTAGTGATTTAGTTATTTTTTGTTTGAAATGTTACATTGACCCATTATCTAATCACTGATATGGTAATTAAGCTCCAGTTAATTCATATTTTCTTTAACAGCTTACTTAGGTTTCACTCGTTTTTGCCATTTTGACAGCATTTTTGACCCCATATTTGGGCATGACCGGTAACCATAGCAACCACTGCTCAAAATGGAAAAAGAAATCTCATTTTGTTGTAAGGATTACACATGACCTTTATATACAAAATGTCATCAAATTCGGAGACCCCACCTGTCCAGGTACTTTTTGCTGCTGACAGAGAATGGCTCTTAAAATGCTGATTTGTGATATAGAAATTTATAATGTTCTATTCCAACTCATTTGCATTTATTTCTTC
>MJUU01003354.1:226966-239803 GCA_002080025.1 Modiolus philippinarum | reverse complement strand
TAGGTGCAGAACCAACCGGACAAAATGTCAAAAATTGATTCTATTTGGAACCTTACAATATCTAAATTTTTGTAAATTTTGTTGAAAACTAAGGAGAATCTTCCTCATGCAAAACTCTGTCCTTAGCTGATTTTTGGCTTTACATTAAGATCAATTTTGTTATTTGTTCTCTATCAGTTTTCAAACATCTTTGAGTTTATGGCCTTCCAAACGTTTAGACTTTATCTGCACTGAAGAGACATAAGTTGTCGAAATGAGCATATGCAGAATTTAAATTCACAGTTACTTTGGTACTTAGTTATTGAATATAAAGCAAAAATGCAAAAAACATGAAAAATCCAGAATCCAAAATGAAAAGACCCTGCAATTCAGATCTTACATAAATAGATACAACATGACAAAGACAAAACAAATAAACAAGAACACCACAATATCAAGGCAATAGCAGTTCAAACCCCTACAAAACAAATAAACAAGAACACCACAATATCAAGGCAATAGCAGTTCAGACCCCTACAAAACAAATAAACAAGAACACCACAATATCAAGGCAATAGCAGTTCAAACCCCTACAAAACAAATAAACAAGAACACCACAATATTAAGGCAATATCAGTTAAAACCCCTACAAAACAAATAAACAAGAACACCACAATATCAAGGCAATAGCAGTTCAAACCCTACAAAACAAATAAACAAGAACACCACAATATCAAGGCAATAGCAGTTCAAGCCCCTACAAAACAAATAAACAAGAACACCACAATATCAAGGCAATAGCAGTTCAAACCCTACAAAACAAATAAACAAGAACACCACAATATCAAGGCAATAGCAGTTCAAACCCCTACAAAACAAATAAACAAGAACACCACAATATTAAGGCAATATCAGTTAAAACCCCTACAAAACAAATAAACAAGAACACCACAATATCAAGGCAATAGCAGTTCAAACCCTACAAAACAAATAAACAAGAACACCACAATATCAAGGCAATAGCAGTTTAAACCCGTACAAAACAAATAAACAAGAGCACCACAATATCAAGGCAATAGCAGTTCAAACCCCTACAAAACAAATAAACAAGAACACCACAATATCAAGGCAATAGCAGTTCAAACCCCTACAAAACAACCAAAGGTATCATCAGGTGCTCTTTTCACAGTTTATGCAATTTTAAATAATGGCTTTGTTATGTATGGTAATTTTAGAATTAAGCAGTGCTTGATCTGTTATTGTTGATCAAAATCCAACCATTAAAACATTAGATTTTCATTTTTTTTTTTAACAATAAAAGATCATCGCTGCTAAGGCCACATCAAGTTTATATTTAGTAGATTCTCATCCAACTCATCCAAAGTCCATAAAAATAATGTAGAAGGCAGATTTTGGTGAAGTGGGCAGGGGATGAGAAACTACTAATTTACTTGATGTTGTCTTATTTTCATTGAAAAAAAATGTTCCAAAATTTTCCTTTTGTTTATTTGCAGATTTTTATGTTTTACACATCAAATCTAAATTTATAGATGCTCAACTTATTCTACCAGATAATTTACCAACAAAAACATTTCTAGAGGAACTAAACAGGGCGCAGTCAGGTATGATTTGGTCAGCACTTAATGTTTTCTTATTGTGTAAAAAACACAATAAACTGTTGTACTACTAAGTTATGACATTTTATTTGGTGTTAGGTAAGTGGGAACAAATAGTCATCAGAAATTCAGTAGTCATTGTGTTTTGTAATTAGGTTTTCAGAAAAAAAAATTCAACCAGTTTCATATGGCTCACTTGCACAGCTAATTTCATATGAATAAGAATACAAAATGCATTTGCAAGGCATCTTAGTTATATTCTCTCATAATCTGAATAAGCATTGAAGGGATATATGGAGTAATACCTCAATAATAGGAATTTGTTAGATAAAATAAAACACTTACAGCCGTTTTAGGTATCCACGTTCCATCAAAGTTTGCAAACTTTTTACCTAAGTCAGCTAAGCTTAAGGATGTGTATTGATGCATGTAGTTAAATGTCCAAAATGCCAAAGGCAAAATTCACACCTTGATGAGATATTATATTGCATTTCATAGTTTTATCTGAAGGTGAAAAATAATATCTGCATGTTATTAATACATGTATATAGTGATAAGGGTATGTGTCCATCGATCTCTCTGCCTGTCATTCACAATTTTATGCAGTTTTTATGGAATAACGTTTTCATATTTGGTTTGAAGCCTGCGGATTAACTAGATATAATTTGCCTCTCCTAGTCTGTAGTGCTATTGTTTATTGTTTACAAATACTTCTGGTTCAGTATTAAGTAATCTTGACTATTTTAAAGTAAATGCCACCATTGATTTCTTACATTTGAAATTATATTTCCATGAAGCAAGATATGCTTACAAATTATGGTTGTCTTTCTGATACAATCTGGATTAGTCTATAATTCACCTGAAGGTGTGACTCTCATGGTTGACTAAGTAAAGTCATTTAAAGATGGTTTCTGATTGGACAGCTGAGTTTGTTATTCAAAGCAATACACATTCATAGGTAAAACCAAACAATGACCCAAACTTAGCTAGCAAGATAGGTAATTTATTTGCAACATGCTCAGCCGAATCAGCTGTAATATTTTTATTTACAACATCAAACAGTTTATCTTGCATGTTACTTTTAAAGGATAAAAATAAAAACAAGATGGTTGAAACTAACAGGTCACATGGTTTAGTTCTAAAAATAAAAACAAGATGGTTGAAACTAACAGGTCACATGGTTTAGTTCTCTGTAATGATAAAAAAACCACACTGCATATTCAGCAGGTTAAGGTCCTAAATATGCAAATATTTGGAAATTCAGGAAGTTTAAGTAAAATAGTCCTGAGGACTGGTTCATTAAAACATTTATTTTTATCCTTTTAGGCTATTTGTAATTTGTCAGGTTTGAATTATTTGTCTGTCTAATCAGAGACATATAATTAAAGAGATTGGCAACTTGACGAATTCCCGTGAAATCTGGCCACCATCGAGACTTTGATAAAACTTCCACTTCACAAGTATAAATTGCTAATATTTCAACAATGTATGAACATATCATAATAAAACTATCTGAACACAACCAATATAGAAATATACTTTCCAGTTTTCATAACTAGGAAGTTGTAATCACGGAAATAAAAGAGGAGTTTCAAAAGTAAACAAGGCACATCAAGATCTTCATCGTCAGATTTCCACATGAAGTCTCTGCTTTATTTTCCAATATCATTTTGTGTCGCCTACTGTAAGCAGAGTCGACACATAGGGATTACTATCTGTCGTCGTACGTCGTCGTTGTCATTGTCCTGCATCGTCCGTCGGTTTTTGAATCCTCAACTCCTTCAAAACTACTCGTCAGGTTCCAACCAAACTTTCAGGATATGTTGTTCACTTGGTGTAGTTGTGCACCTGATACATGTACTTAGAAGTTTGATTTTACAGATTTTAGAGGTTCAAGGAGCCAAAATTGCTCATTTGTGAGTCTATCGGATTTTGAATCCACAACTCCTTCAAAACTGCTAATCCAATTCCTACCAAAATTTCAGGATATGTTGTTCATATGGTGTAGATGTGCACCTGATACTTAGAACTTTGATTTTACAGATTTTAGAATCTGCAACTCCTTCAAACTGCAAATCCACTTCCAACTAGACTTTCAGGATATGCTGTTTACCTGGTGTAGTTGTGCATCTGATATTTGCAGATTAAGAGGTTCACAGAGCCAAAATTGCTCATTTGTTAATCTGGTTTGTTAATTTACAACTTCATAACTATAGGTCAGATTTGAACCAAACTTGCAGGATATGTCGTTCACCTGGTGTAGTTGTGCTTCTGATACTTACAATTTTGGTATAACAGATTATAGAGGTTCAAGAAGCCAAAATTGCTCATTTGTTAATCAGGTTTGTTAATCCACATAAGAACAATAAATCAGATTCCAAACAAATTTCCAGTATATGTTGTTCACCTGATCTTGTTGTGCATCTGATAAGTAAAATTTTGATTTTACAGATTTTAGAGGTTCACTGAGCCAAAAAAGCTCATTTGTTAATTCAGTTTGTTAATGTGGAACTCCTTCAAAACTATAAGTCATATTCCAACCAACCTTTCAGAATATGTTGATCATGATATAATTATGCACTCGATACTTAAAATTTTGATTTTACATATTTTAGAGGTTCACAGGGCCAAAATAGCTTATTTGATAATTTGGTTTGTTAATATTCGACTCCTTAACAAATGTCTGTCAGATTCCAACTAAACTTCCAGTATATGTTGTTTATCAGGTCTGATTATGCATATTATACTTAAAATTTTGTTCCTACATAGCCAATAAAGTTCATTTGTTAATTCAGTATGTTAATCTGCAAGTCCCCAAAAATGTATTCATATTCTAGACAAATTTGTAGAATATGTTTTACTCCTAATTGAGCCATGCATATGATACTTTAAATTTTTATTTTACAGATTTCAGAGGTTCACTGGGCCAAAAATGGCTCTTCTGTAGTGCAGGTGACACAAGTGTTCCATGGAACACTCGTCAATTTTTTATTAATCAATATTTCTAATTCAAATTTTCGAAACACCACTAAGAAATAATTAAAGAAAAGGATTAACTTTTCTGTTTAGAAATATGTCAACTAAATTAAAAGTAGTTTAAGATGTTCTGATGTGGCCGTACCATGTTTGTTGTGATTAATATGGGGTGATCGTAGAGTTGCCCATCTCTGTAATTATATGTCTCTGGTCTAATCTTTTAAAATATCTGCATATGTGATGCATAAGCTGTCTAAATGACCATCTACAGAGTTTAAACTTACTGCAATTCCAGAACAAATGTGTTATAAGTCATTTGGGAAAATTAATTTTGGCAAGAAAATTTGTGACAAGTATACATTGCATAGATAGCTGCTTCATAGAAATTTTTAACAATGTACAATGATAAATAACAGGGTCAGAACTGTAGCATTATAGACTTTAAGTTTCCAATTAATCCAAGTGCACAATAACACGGGGACAAACAACACAATAAAATGGTTTAAGGGTAATGTTTGTCAAAATTATATGCAAAGCTTCAAACATTGTAGCAATGTGTGTGTATGTGTTTTACTGTTCAATTTCAGTGTACTCTAACATAGTAGCTTTTGGCATTCCTCCGTCCTTCACTTGGTTAGAGAAATATCGTAAGCAAAAGGACAATCCATTTGCAACGGATGTGTTTGATCCGTTTGTAAACAATAACATGCAGACGGAAGGTTGGTCTGTGTTGTGGTGCTGTGTAAATCTTGCTTTTACTAATAAGAGTTATTGTCCTTCTTTTGGTAGACTGGCTTCACTCTAACTCTAGGATTATTCCAGGGAAAAAGAAAGTATAAACTGGTAAAATTGATATTGAGTTTGGCAAACTGTAAAATAAAATTGTTTGACTGAGATTAAAGCTGCAATCTTTAACCATATGTAACTGGTTTTTGTGTTACCTGCACATAATGTAGGATCAACCGGCACATTTCATTTGGGCACAAAATTTATTTCAAATGGGTGTAAAAAAATACTTCATTTCGGCGCAAATTAAATCTTTCATTTGGGCGCATGATTAATTTATCTGTATTTTTACCTGTACGATGTGAGGTATAATAATGTAACTATGCAAATACTAGTATTTATCATATACTAAGTTAAAATATGATTTAAATTTTACCCCTAGATAAAACAAGATGATTTCAACAAAAATTGATGAAGCAGGCTGATATGAAATCGTTCCGGTAATTGTTGCATGCCTTTCCGTTACTACTTGGAAGCTTTATCACACACAAGTTCGTTTATTTCCGTAAAAAAACGTTAAACATTGCACATAATATTGTCAGATCAAATAGATTATAATAACAAAATACAAATACTGCATTTTATAAGTAAAATTATACTTTTCAGCTGAAATTTCATTTTCAGTTGAAGTATATGATAAAAATATCATTACATGTCATTTTTCATATCACACCCTTCATATGCCCTCGGTCATAAAATCATCAACAGGACAATCTAATATTTTACAAGTACCCGGTAACAATTTTAATTCGCTAAAATGTACACATTTTTTCTCGCTATATGTCAACTATAATCAAATCCATTTTCCTTAAAATGTCCTTTGCTCGTATATATATATTTACCTGTAACGTATATCACTTACCTGTATTTATCTATGTGAAATATTATAGGCCCATTTGAAATACTTTTCCTGCGCCCAAATGAAATACCCCTACTTTTTGAACTGCGCCCAAATGAAATGCGCCCGGATCAACACATAGGGATCACTATCCCTTGTCGTCTGTCTGTATGACATTAATATTTTTTACATTATTGCCAACTCCTCTTTAATGGCCTTGACCTTTTTAATCAAGCTTGCTTCAGACTCAGAATATATTGCAGATGTGCACCATGCATTTTATAATAATAATAATCTGTGAAAGTATTTTACTGTACTGCTCAGTGAATTTTTCTTCCATTTTCAAGATAAAACAGAATAAGTACCTGAAAAAAAAAAGATTCCACTGTTACAGTCTTTAACAGTGTTTCTTTTTGTCTGGAATAATCCTTACTATCTTATCTGTTTAAATGATAATATATGTCTCTCTTGTCATATCTGTTGTAAAATTATTTTTGTGTTTTATTATGTGTTACATCTATATTAAATTTGACTGCAATGGAGAGATCTCTGAATTTTGTTTTCTTTTTTAACCCTTATACTTTGTTAATGATATTACTTGTACTAATTTGAATAATGATTAAAAGAATAAAATCCATATTAGGCTATCAGATCGGACATGGAAGGCAACATTTTTTTCCTTGAATGGCTAAAATTTACTTAATATTTGTGCACATAAAAAGTAGGAATTGTTTATTTAGTGTAGTGAATTTTCAAGACTTTTTGCTCTCTATTTCTTGAATCTCTTACAAATTCCTTAATAGAGAAAAGTTATTTTAATTTTTTTATTTAGTTTGTACAGTAAAACCTTGGTATGATGACCATATGGGAGTCCATTTTCCCCAATTTGCATTTACTTTCGGTGTATAGCTTCCCCAACTTATTGCCAAACCCTCTATTTAGCCCAAAATTGGTTGGACAAGGCAAAAAACAAGGTTTTACTTTACTTAAATAAAAGGTTATTAAGGCTTTTAATAAATTAATTTTATTAATATTTTTTTATGGAAAGCTCGCCCTGTACGTAATAGATTGTGGATGTTGGAAGGTAATTTTAAGGGATTTTAACTATTTTTAGAAGGATACAGGATGCAAAGAAAATTGGACTTGCTTTACTTTTCAGTTTTTGAACCAAAAGCTTGTCATAATTGTTTTTAATTTGTTCAAGCTGTTTTTTTTTTTTAATTTAGCTTTAATTTAAAAAAATCTTACTTTTGCTGTTCTTTCCACATGGTAATTGTCCATACACTGTTCTCAAAACCAAAAAAGGTTATAAATAATCTTATTTTTCAGCTGTTGAAAGCTTGATTTAAGCCTCTTTGGAATTATTCAATAAGTCATGATTAAAACAAGAAAAATAATAATAATTGAGTAAAAACAATAAGTCTCCCCAAACTTCATTTGGGAGACTTAACAAAGTGTTGGACTTTTCAAATGTGTATGAAAATGTCAACTTTCCACCTCATTATTTTTTTATGTTAAGCAGACTGACCTGCAGAGTTTCTACTTGCCTGTTTACCATTGGTCTTTAAGCTTCATTAAGAAAGAACTTATTTCTGTTTCCTAAAAAATATTGCATTTTTATGATAAAAAAGAAATGATAAATGCACTAAACTATTGCCAGTTGCATTGGTGCCCTTATTGCTTCAGTCAAATGCCATAAAGATTTCAGTATTTTGTATGCAGGCTTAGTTCATATTTGTGTCAGCATTATTATCCCCTCACCCAACGGAGTTGGGGAGGGGATATAGCATCTCGCCCGTCCGTCTGTGCGTCCCACCTCAGGTTAAAGTTTGTGTCAAGGTTCATATCTGAGAAACTACATGTGGCACATCAATCATCTTTGGTCAGTGGATGCGTCTTGGAGAGTGATGCTGCTTCAGATGATAATTGGGTCACTCTGACCTACATTTTACGCTTCAGTGACTCAGGTTAAAGTTTGCGTTAAGGTTCATATCTGAGAAACTACGTGTGGCACATCAATCATCTTTGGTCAGTGGATGCGTCTTGGAGAGTGATGCTGCTTCAGGCTTCAATGACTCAGGTTATAGTCTGTTTTAAGGTTCATATCTGAGATACTACATCATTCATCTTAGGTCATTGGATGCTTCATGGAGAGGGATGCTGCTTTTGAGAATTAATGTTTTTGAAACTTGACTAAATTTGGAAATTTAATTGCTACAGGCGAGGGGATTAGCTGTCGTTTCCGACTGCTCCCATCTTGTTAGTTACAGTTTTGCAGGCTTTCTGGATTAAGCAACATTTTGAAGCTATAAGGCCCTATCAAGTTAATTTGTAGATTCTCATCCACCTGTAACAAAACATCTGGGGTGGGTGGGAGGGTTTTATTTTATGCCCCGCCTACGAAGTAGGAGGGATATATAGTTTTCGGGTACATTGACCGTCCGCCCGTCCGTAATGCTCAGGTTAAGGTTTAGGTTGAAGGTAGTTTATCTTGAAGGAGGTATGATATCTTGATGAAACTTTGTATACAGATAGGCCATGACATGAACTGCAACATTTTGTAATGAAACAGATGCTGTGACCTCAGGGTCATGGGTCATTGACTTTGAATATCAGGAGTGAATATTTGATATACTACAGGTTAAGGTTTAGGTTGAAGGTAGTTAACCTTGAAGGAGGTTTGATATCTTGATGAAAATTTGTATGCAGATGGACCATGACATGTACTGCAACATTTTGGAAGGAAATGGATGCGATGACCTCAAGGTCATGGTTCAATTACTTAGAATATTAGGAGTGAATGTTTGATATACTACAGGTTAAGGTTTAGGTTGAAAGTAATTTACCTTGAAGGAGGTTTGTTATCTTGATGAAACTTTTTATAATTATACATCATAACATGAACAGCAATGTTTTAGTGCCAAACAGATGCTGCGACTTTAAGGTCATGGTTCATTGGCTTTGAAGTTTATGATAGAATTTTTGATAATGCTCATTTATTTAATTTTTTAAATTCTTCTTAGCATCTTTTTTGTCCTTTATGTTTAATCAGCCATTTTTGTAAATGAAATCTTTGATTCCAGTTTTGGTAAATTTCCTGAAACTCTCCAAGACCTTTAATTTTGAAAATTTTACCTAGCAACCATATATTTTTGAATTTCTTTTTGTCAAAACACAAATTTTCAAATACTGAATTGCAAAAATCTTTGATTCCAATTTTTGGTAAATTTCCTGAAACTCTCCAAGACCTTTGATTTTGGAAATTTTACCTAGCAACCATATATTTTTGAATTTCTTTTTGTCAGAACATAAATTTTCAAATACTGAATTGCAAAAATCTTTGATTCCAATTTTGGTAAATTTTCTGAAACTCTCCAAGACCATTAAATTTTGGAAATTTTACCTAGCAACCATACATTTTTGAATTTCATTTTGGCAAAACACAAATTTTCAATAACTGAATTGCAAAATTCTTTTATTCCCAATTTTGGTAAATTCCCTGAAACTCTCTTAGACCTTTAATTTTGGAAGTTTTACTTAGCAACCATATATTTTTTAATTTCTTTTTGTCAAAATGCAAATTTTCAATAACTGAATTGCAAAAATCTTTTATTCCNGACAAATATAAGGTCTTACCATGTTCTAATTAGCATAGAGTCCAATTGTTTAGTCTATTCGATTCTAATATGGTTTAGAAATGTTCTGAAAATTTGAAGCGGTACTAGGAGGATGTTTTCAAATGCCATTTTGGTCGTAAAAATTAAGCGAAATAGACCCTGAAACAACATATCAAACATATAAAAGATGTAAACTAGAGAATGTGTCTATAAGACACGGATGCCCCGCCGTAAAATTTATCGCAATAGAGAACTTGAGCCATTTATTTGATTTAAAACACCTAGTTGTTAATAAATGGACCCAATGTAAAAATTTAACAAAGTCATTCATGGGTAAAATGTCGGTCAAAGTCAAAGAAAAAATTGTCTTACAATTAGGTAGTTCTCACCAAGATTGGTCTCTTCATGAAATATCATGATATGTTGTGTAGTTGTTTAGAAAGGGACCTTAAAACACAAATTTTACCAAAAGTTACTCAAGCATAAAATGTAGGTCAAAGACACTTGATTGTCCTTGATTTGAATAGCATCTGTCAAGGTGATTTATATGACGCAACATGATTGTGATAGCATGTTTAGTTGTTGAGAAATAGACCTAAATGCAATATTTAACAAAAGTCACCCAAGCATAAAATATAGGTCAAAGCCACTTAATTCTTGATGATTTGGGTAGTACTCATCAAGGTGATTAATTTGATGAAACATCATTGTGGTATGATGTGTACTTGATGAGAAATGGACCTAAACGCAAAATTAAACAAAAGTCACTCAAGCGTAAAATGTAGGTCAATGCCACTTAATTCTTGATGATTTGGGTAGTACTCATCAAGGTGATTAATTTGATGAAACATCATTGTGGTATGATGTGTACTTGATGAGAAATGGACCTAAACGCAAAATTTAACAAAAGTCACTCAAGCGTAAAATATAGGTCAAAGCCATTCAATTCTTGATGATTTGGGTAGCACTCATCAAGGTGATTAATTTGATGAGACATTATTGTGGTTTGATGAGTAGTTGATGAGAAATGGACCTAAATGCAAAATTTAACAAAAGTCATTCAAGCGTAAAATATAGGTCAAAGCAACTTAATTCTTGATGATTTGGGTAGTACTCATCAAGGTGATTAATTTGATGAGACATCATTGTGGTATGATGAGTAGTTGATGAGAAATGGACCTAAATACAAAATTTAACAAAAGTCCCTCAAGCATGAAATGTAGGTCATGGATCCCTAATTTTTAGTGAATCTGGTAGTACTAATCAAGGTGCATGTACCGATGTAATATTATTAAAATATTACAAGAGGTAACCAAAATATGGACCTAAACGCAAAACTTAACATCGGGACGTACGGACGGACGGACAAGGGTAAATCTATATGCCCCTTCCACTACATGGCGGGGCATAAAAATGACTTTTATCCATTTTTTGTTCAACATTAAGCATTATTTATGGATAAAATTAATAACAAGAAATGGATGTCGATACGACATCATACCGGGTTTTCCTCGACTATATGAATGAACAAATAGGTACTTGTGTGAAAAGCTGTTTAACTTATACTTCCTCTCATTATGTGCAGTGTATGCCGTCACTCTTAAAAATCACTGAGGTATACTTTACTTAAAAGTCAAATAAAAGGCACATGGTCAAAACACATATAAAATTTCAAAGTTCAAACAGGCATAACTCCTGGAAAAATTGCTGGATGAAAAATCCCCGACAATTTGCACATCTACATATGATGTCCTTGCTACATACAAAATTCATGAAATTCTGTTCAACGGTTACAGAGGAGTTGCGCTTACGAGCATTTGGTCAAAACACCTGTAAATTTCTAAGTTCAAAGGGGCATAACTACTGGAAAAATTGCACGATGAAAAATCCCCGACAATATGCACATCTACATATGATGTCCTTGCTACATACAAAGTTTGAACGGTTACAGAGGAGTTGCGCTTACAAGCATATGGTCAAAACACCTATAAATTTCTAAGTTCAAAGGGGCATAACTCCTGGAAAAATTGCACGATGAAAAATCCCCGACAATATGCACATCTACATATGATGTCCTTGCTATATAAAAAGTTTCATGAAATTCTGTTGAACAGTTACAGAGGAGTTGCGCTTACAAGATCTGGCAGCCGCCCGCCCGCCTAACCGCTGTACATCAGCATTTCAATAACCGGATTTCCCAACGGGAAAACCCGGTTAAAAATGTGTCATTCCCGTTTGAACTATTTACGGTTGACGGGAACTTATTCTATTGTCTTAACATGACAATTGGATTGGGCACAAATTATACAATTTAGAATTGCCCTTTCCAATAATTACATAATATACATACATAGACATAATAAATACAATTATTTCTAATATACGTTTACAAAATGGATAGCAACAGAGATGATAATTACGCTGAGAAAAGGTAAATAAAAGGTATTAAGTGTTAGCCCGGTCTTTCGACTGATTGAAAATAAAGTTAGTTTGTAAACCGCCCTGTTTATTTAATATATGTTTGAACGTGACTAAAAATTAGTTGGTTGGTGTCCTGATCTTGTTCTTCCAACCCATAAAGTAAGATGGTCAAATTAAATGGAATATTCACGGTTGAGATTATGACGTCCGGTATTCATATTGTGACGTCATCGAGGGCTCTATGATTATTAGAACCCTGTAGTGTTCTCAAAGCGTTTAAAGGAAGCCATATTAGAATATATATTGTAGATGTGCACTATGCTTTTTGTTTTCCAATAATGATTTTTGACATGCTTTTGACTTTGTCATTTTAGCTCAATGAACCAAATGTTGATCACCTGGTATCGACTACTTCTCCCAAACCAATGATTGGAATTTCATGAAACTTATGCAGGAGCTTATTTACATATTGTAGATGTCCACTATGCATTTTATTTTCAAATATTTCCTTTTTCCAGATATTAAAGAAAATTCAAGGAGAGGTGGGGGCGGTATCCTTGGCCCACTAGGCCATAGTATCTCTAGTTTAATGAAAAGTTTACAT
>MJUU01003354.1:200645-222181 GCA_002080025.1 Modiolus philippinarum | reverse complement strand
ACTACATGCAGCACATCAATCATCTTTGGTCAATGAATGTGTCTTGGAGAGTGATGCTGCTTTAAATGATAATTGTGTCACTCTGACCTACATTTTACGCTTCAGTGGCTCAGGTTAAAGTTTGTGTTAAGGTTCATATCTGAGAAACTACATGTGGCACATCAATCATCTTTGGTCAGTGGATGCGTCTTGGAGAGTGATGCTGCTTTAAATGATAATTGGGTCACTCTGACCTACATTTTACGCTTCAGTGGCTCAGGTTAAAGTTTGTGTTAAGGTTCATATCTGAGAAACTACATGTGGCACATCAATCATCTTTGGTCAGTAATTGCGTCTTGGAGAGTGATGATGCTTCAGATGATAATTGGGTCACTCTGACCTACATTTTACGCTTCAGTGACTCAGGTTAGAGATTTTGTTAAGGTTCTGAGAAACTATATGTGGCACATCAATCATCTTTGGTTACTAGATTTGTCTTGGAGAGTGATGCTGCTTCTGATGATAATTGGGTCACTCTGACCTACATTTTAGGCTTCAATGACTCAGGTTATAGTCTGTTTTAAGGTTCATATCTGAGATACTACATCATTCATCTTAGGTCAGTGGATGCTTCATGGAGAGGGATGCTGCTTTTGAGAATTAATAGTTTTGAAACTTGACTAAATTTGGAAATTTAATTGCTACAGGCGAGGGGATTAGCTGTCGTTTCCGACTGCTCCCATCTTGTTAGTTACAGTTTTGCAGGCTTTCTGGATTAAGCAACATTTTGAAGCTATAAGGCCCTATCAAGTTAATTTGTAGATTCTCATCCACCTGTAACAAAACATCTGGGGTAGGTGGGAGGGTTTTATTTTTATGCCCCGCCTACGAAGTAGGAGGGGTATATAGTTTTCGGGTACGTTGTCTGTCCGCCCGTCCATAATGCTCAGGTTAAGGTTTAGGTTGAAGGTAGTTTATCTTGAAGGAGGTATGATATCTTGATGAAACTTTGTATACAGATAGGCCATGATATGAACTGCAACATTTTGTAATGAAACAGATGCTGTGACCTCAGGGTCATGGGTCATTGACTTTGAATATCAGGAGTGAATATTTGATATACTACAGGTTAAGGTTTAGGTTGAAGGTAGTTAACCTTGAAGGAGGTTTGATATCTTGATGAAAATTTGTATGCAGATGGACCATGACATGTACTGCAACATTTTGGAAGGAAATGGATGTGATGACCTCAAGGTCATGGTTCAATTACTTAGAATATTAGAAGTGAATGTTTGATATACTACAGGTTAAGGTTTAGGTTGAAAGTAATTTACCTTGAAGGAGGTTTGTTATCTTGATGAAACTTTGTATAATTATACATCATAACATGAACAGCAATGTTTTTTAATTTTTTAAAATTCTTTTTAGCATCTTTTTTGTCCTTTATGTTTAATCAGCCACTTTTATAAATGAAATCTTTGATTCCAGTTTTGGTAAATTTCCTGAAACTCTCCAAGACCTTTAATTTTGAAAATTTTACCTAGCAACCATATATTTTTTAATTTCTTTTTGTCAAAACACAAATTTTCAAATACTGAATTGCAAAAATCTTTGATTCCAATTTTTGGTAAATTTCCTGAAACTCTCCAAGACCTTTAATTTTGGAAATTTTACCTAGCAACCATATATTTTTGAATTTCTTTTTGTCAGAACATAAATTTTCAAATACTGAATTGCAAAAATCTTTGATTCCAATTTTGGTAAATTTCCTGAAACTCTCCAAGACCATTTAATTTTGGAAATTTTACCTAGCAACCATACATTTTTGAATTTCTTTTTGGCAAAACACAAATTTTCAATAACTGAATTGCAAAATTCTTTTATTCCCAATTTTGGTAAATTCCCTGAAACTCTCTAAGACCTTTAATTTTGGAAGTTTTACCTAGCAACCATATATTTTTTAATTTCTTTTTGTCAAAACGCAAATTTTCAATAACTGAATTGCAAAATCTTTTATTCCAATTTTGGTTAATTTCCTGAAATCGTCAAAGAACACTTCATTTTTGAAATTCTACCTAGCAGCAATGGTAATTCAATTCTTTTCATTTAAAGTAGTCATTTTCCAAATATGGATTGCAAGTATTCTTGAATCCAACTTTGGAAAATTTCATGAAACTCTCTAAGACCATTAAGTTTTGGAAATTTTACCTAGCAACCATAGGTATTTGATATTATAGGTAAAATTTCATGTTAGCCTCTAGATGTATAGATGATAAAATAAATGTCACCAATGGTCATTAATTATTTACGATCAGTAGCGGGGCATAGTGTCTATTGACACAGATTCTCTTGTTTTTTCACCGATTTTCACTAAAATTGATAAAAATTTAAAGAAAATTTCTGAAGAATTGAAAAGAAAAAAATTGAGCTTAGAAAAAAATGGGGTGGGTGGGGATGAGAATCTATTGATTAATTTGATGTGGCCTAATGTGTGCTTAGCTGATTTAATATAGCTTCAGACTTTTGATGTCCTTTCTGGTATCAGGTTATCAACATTTACTATGGAAATACTTTTTCATTAACAGTCTTCATCAAATGCGTCGGTCCGACAGACAAAACCAACATTTTGGCAAAAGGACCGGTAAAAAATTGTAAAGTGTCGGTTTGAATGTCCGACATTGTTCTTGGACTAAACCACTGGAAACGAGGTTTCAGGCTGCTAAATTGACAATCATCTGGTAGATATGAGGCTTTATTATGTTATCGCCAACAATTCTTGTCAAGAACCTTTCATGAAATTGATAAATTGACTACCGCTCAGGTGGAATAACATTCCCAAACAGGAAGTGAGAAGTATTAATAAACTGATATCGGAAGAAACTTGATGATTTTCTGGAAATCTCCGATAATACGAAATGTGAGGAAACTTTTGGTCCGATGACTTTTTGGGCAGTCCGATAAGCCATAAAAGACTGCCGGTCAGAATGTCCACCAAATTTGAAATGCATTTTGCGAAGACTGCATTAACTATATATTTCCTATTAGCCATACATAAACAAATGTTAATTTAAGCAATGCTACTTAGGCCAAAATGGGAGTTTGTCTTCGCTTCTTAAACAAAGCAAGTATTTGCTTTGCATCAGATTTTTATAAGTTGCCCTTTTTTGTGTTTCTAACAAGATAATTCCAGCATTTTTATGTAGCATTTGCAATGCTGTATCCAGAAACAATAAATCTAATGCTTTAAAAAAAACAAAAAACATGTGTTCTGCCTAATTGTGTTTAAGCTTTGTGCCTTCCAACACCCACAAACAGTAGTGTCAAACACTATTTTAGCATGAGGTGTAGGAGTGAAAAAAAACTATTCTTAGCCATAGATTTTCTTCATTTGCTTAAGCTTTATAAATTTAAAGTTCTTTTAACTTGTAATGTAATTTATACATTTGCTCTTAGAGTAGAAAGATGTAGCTTAATATGAAATGATTTTCAATTAAAATGCTAAATTTAGTATTTGCTACATATGTCTTGAGTTTTCTACTCGCTGTATTTGGAACTTCAAAATAAAAACTAAATAAGGACAACACAAAAGCCAGAAAAAAAATGAACACTGAAATGATTAGTCTAAAGAAAAAAATTTAGATCTGTAATGTCAGGTGCTTTAGAAGGGTAAATCCTGCTTCATTAACTGCACCAGTCAGCTTGTTATTAGTTGAATAAGAATAATCAACATGATATGAGTAAGATTTGATATGGTGCTCATTTTGAGTTTAACCTTATTACTGGTACAAGGTACCAGACTCATACACTGTATTGGAATTTGTTACAATATACTTGAAGTAAAAAACAAAATGGAAGAGACACTGGAGTGTTGCTATGTTTATTGCATTATGAAACAATTCAAGATAAATATGGACTACAATTATCATGTATGAAAAGTTAAAAGGTAGCAGGACGTTTCGTCCATAGTGTAACCTCGGACTTGATCGTTTCGGACTTGGACTTTTCAGCCATCATATGCTAATACTACATGAATACATCTGACATGTGTATGTCTTACTGAGGTAATTTTTCATTTTGCTATTATTTTGATGATATAATGTTATTAATTTTGGCCTCATTGGGGTTTTTGATCCTTTAAAACATTAACATGCGACCCTATGGGAAAAGTCTTGGACCTGCCCAGACAAATAGATCTACAGTGCACCCCGTTATATCGCCACCTTTGGGACTTGGGAAAATTTTGGCAAAAATTTAAGTGAGGGTGGCGATAAATCAAAGGAATAAATAACATAGAAACTATGCAACTTGACCTTGAAAATGGTTGGCTATAGTGAGGGACCTCTATTAAAGAATGGATGTATAACGAAGGAGCATTGTATATGTCTCTGCTGTAATATACGCCATTGCTGAGTAAACGTTCCTTGTATTAATTTGATTAAAACACATGACAGCCAGTTTTTGTCTGAGATAACTACACCTGGTAAGGTAATATGTGTCATTGTCATTGTCCATGTACTATAACCAAACTTTTTATAGCACAAGAACCTTATCAGAGCCCTACTAATGTCGAAATAGGTTCACAAAAAGTAATATGTTTATTTTTTTAGATCATTTAGAATGTATAACGGATTTTTAACACTTACTTAGCACATACTCATGACAGTCCGAAATTAAAGATGACCAAAATTTCATATGGCCGAAGTGCTTTAGGGATGAAACGTCAGGAAATCAGTTAAAAGTGCTATATTATTTGTAATGAAATATACTAAGCGAAATTATATAAACACATTTTAGAGACATTCAATCTGACATAACTGATTAAATTAAATATTTGACATTTCTTTTATTTAGTTCTCACCAACCCTAATAATCTACCAAAAGCACCACCTAGGAGAATGAAGAATGTAAGAAATGGACAAAGTCTACCTCCAGCGATTCCTGATAGACCTAGAATGAAAGAACCAGTTTCACAACCGATTTCACAGAGAGTTGCTGATCTATCTACACTTAACCCTCTTGTAAAATCTTCAAGTAGACAGTCTTTAGATGAATTAGATAATGAGTATGTTTATACCAGTATTTTAAAGAGCTTTGTTATTATCATACTCCATGGAGTGAGGTTATTATGACTATACAGTTAAACCTGTCTAAATGGAACCCCTTTCGAACTCAAGATTTTGTTCAGTTTAGAGAGGTATTTGGTTTACACAGGTTTAAAATAAAAGATTTTGATACCAAAGGACTTCAAAATGAGTTTGGTTTAGACAGATTTCCGGTTTAGTCAGGGTTTGGTTTAGACAGGTTTCACTGAATTTCTCTTTAAATTTTGTCCCATTTTCCTGACCAGTAGGAGAAATATAGAATCTACAACTGCATCGAGTGAGAAACAACATTTCTACACTAGAGATAGTTAAATTTTCAAATTTTTAAATGCAAGGCTTGCTGAGTTTTTAAAATATTTGAATATTTAACTATCGAGAGTGTTGAAATGTCGTTTCTCAAGAGATACAGTAGTGGATTTTATTTCTCTAATGATTTTAAGGAAATTTTGGACAAAAAAATGACACCCCCTTTTTTGAAGATCCGAAATAAATGTGTTCTTTGGGCATGGTGTCATCAGGCTTGGTCGCCCTTTTTTCATTGCGTCAAAAAGGTAAAGTCGGAAAACAGCATACATATTTGAAGTCATAATTGAGGTTCAACCAATCACTTGCCGAGAACAACATTCTCTCTAGAGAAGAGAAATGATTTCTCTCACTGTTCAGGAAACATTCAAACAGGACAGAATTTAGAGGAATATGTTTTTCCTCTGTAGAGAGAAGGTTGTTCTTGTTCACTGCTTGGTTGAAATTCACCTGTGATATCAAATTTGTTTGCCGTCTTCCAACTTTTCTATTGTGACATGATGAAAAATGCAACTATGCCCAATGACAATAGGCTTAAAGGACCCATTTATTTCGGATCAGCAGAAAAGGGGGTCATTTCTTGATCAAGTATCAAGTATTGCCTTAAAATCATTAGAGAAACAGATTCCACAACTATATCTCATGAAAAACGACATTTCTACACTCAGGATAGTTGAATTTTCAAATATTTAAAATGCTCAGCAAGCCTCACATTTAGAATTTGAAATTTTTACTATTTCTAGTGTAGAAATGTCGTTTCTCACTTGATGCTGTAAATCCTGTCAAATTTTACTCAACTTTCCTGTCCGAGATAATATCCAGGTTGGAAATTATTTTTAAATTCTATCCTGCCTTTAATCGGATCAGATTATGGGAATTGCATTCTTGTCAGACATTTTAAAAAAATTTAAATGGAGAAATATGTATGAATACCATATTTTCTTGTTTTGAATACAACAAAAGTAAATAAGCAATTGTGCTATACATGTATATTGAGGTGGTAGGGGTGGATAAGTATCTGCTAATTTCAATTCACTGTAATAGATGAATCTAAAGTGATATGGAGCAAATGTTGGTAATATAAAAATCTTGAAGAAAAACATTTACTGGAAAATACACAAAATTGTCAACAAACTTCCTTAAATTATAAGCACATGTGAAGCTTATCTGGCAGCAAAAGATTGAAATAATGTAAAAATGCCCACACAATCAAATTACAACAATATATAAAGGGCTGTTTCAGAAAAATTGACATTTGGGCCTTTGAAGGCACTTTTTATTGACCCGCACCACCCACAGAAATTCCCCATATATACAATACAAAAAGATGATGGAAACACAACCACCCACAGCAATTTATATAAAGTGCCTTCAAAAGGTCCCAGACCAACTTTTCTGGAGCAGCCCTTTAATATGGACAACCATCCAAAAGTGTGGGGAGATCTGATATCCCCCCTTCCCTCTCTCTTTCTCCCTATATAAGTGTCGACCTATTATGACACAAGTCAGAAGTTAGAATGTATTATAATCCATTGTGTAGGACCTTACCAGTCTGCTAGTTCCTATTGTGTAACCAATTAAGCAATTTGAGTAATCTGTAGGTGTTATTTTTTGGCAGACAGGTATTGTTCTACTAAACATATACTGGAAAAAGGAAAAGGGTTTTGGAGGAACGCTTTTGTTAGCTAATTAAAACACTCAGGGTCCTTATTCCAACATTCTTAAATGTTGTGTTTTCTTTAATGGCATTTAATCATGCATTTAAAAAATAAAGAATCAGATACGGGATGGTTTGATTTTCAGGGCCAAACTGTAATTGGACAGCTATTCCTATTCTTTTGTGACATCAAATTGACTGACATACATGTAAATAATGATTAATCTGGAAATTTTGTAAAATATCTCAATTTTAAGCATTGAGAAATAAATATTTTACATTTGAACCCATAGATCAGATCATAAACGATCTGCATGTATTTCCAAAAATATAAAAATTTCTCATGATAAAAGATTTATATCTGTTATTAAAGCTAAAAATTGCCTATCCATAATTTTTTCATGCTTTCTTTGTGAATATACATGTAGGTGAGAAAAGGGCAAAAAATAATCAAAACAGCATGGCGACCTGTACTTTTTATTACAGATTTCTGGTTGGTAGGTGTTTTATTGAGCCTACTTGTATCAAAATCTCAATTAATAATTAAGCACACTTTCGTAAATATTTGTATACCTTATTTACCAGAAAATACGGTACTTGTCTTGCAGATATAACCAAAGTGGTGAATTCCAGGATGAACAACATCGGATCCAACAGATGTTAGGACTAGGATCTTCATTATCATCAGGAAAAACAACCTCTGCAAGAGAAAACATTGTTAGATATATGATGAATGAAAGAGAAGATGAATTTACAGACATTACAAAATTAAAGTTAGTGATTTTGGATGCATTTATATTATGATTTTTTATACAGACTCAAAAATTTTTTAGGTGGTATTATGGTATGACACTTGCTCAGTTTGGGGGGGGGGTCTGTAGACACTTCATTCCGTGTAATAACTTAATTTCCAGTAGAAAAATTCTTATACAATTTTCAACACAACAGTATTTCAACCAAAAAGGATGCCTGGGATTGATATATTTGGTGGATTGACTTATTGGCTGTAGAAACTTTGTTATTTATCAAATGTTATTTTTACAAGGTACCTAAAATTTTATTCTCTGATTATAACAGGGTTAGTGTATTTGGATTCTTTTTGAAATTAACTTTCTATAGTGAACAGACAAATTTAATACAGGTCTTTTTCATGTTTGAGGTATTCTGGGCAGAAATCTTGTTTTTACAAAATTCGTAAAAATTTTGTTTTTTATCGTATTTTGATGAGGTTTTTTTTCTTTTGATCCTCCAGAAGTAAGCTTTCAGCATTATGTATCAACAACTTTGGAGTTACTGTTACAATTTCCTAGCTATAAGGGGCCAGGGGAGTCCAAAAACTTGTTTTTACACGTAAGATTTTTGTTTTCTTAAGATTTTATGTGGTTTGCTTCTTTGGGTAAGCAATTTTTATTTATCATAGAATAGAGATAAAGATAGGTTTCAATTCACTATGTTAAACTTGTTTTTACAGATAAATTTTTGTTTTCTTCAGATTTTAATGTGGTTTGCTTCTTTGGCTTCTTCTTTAAGTAAGCCATTTTTATTTACCATAGAATAGAGATAAAAATAGGTTTTAGTTCACTCTGTTCATAGTCAATTCTGATAACACGTCTATATAAACCAATGTTTAATTAGCTGGTTTCATATCATGTTCTGCTTTGCATAGACCACTATTATTATTTTCAGTGAATATTTCTTAATTAATGAAAATCATTGAGATTTAGGTGCACCTAGATCAATTTTGACAAGTAAAGGATTTTGGACAATTCATATAAATTATACCTAAAGGATACTTAATTATCAGAATTTGTTTATTTTCAGAGTTTTCGTTGGTACTTGGAACACAAATGGTCAGTCACCACCCATATCAATAGCACAATGGTTACAGGTAGATCCTGAACCTCCTGACATATACGCTATAGGGTAAGCATATCAATAGCAAAACGGTGACAGGTAGATCCTGAACCTCCTGACATATACGCTATAGGGTAAGCATATCAATAGCAAAATGGTGACAAGTAGACCATGAACCTCCTGAGTCCTGACATACATTGTATTCACTAAAGGGTAATCATATCAATAGCTCAATGGTAGATCTTGAACCATCTGACATATATGCGATAGGGAAATTTTTAGAACCACTCATATCAATAGCACAATGGTTACAGGTAGATTTGAAGCTCCTAACATATATGCTTTAGGGTAATATATGGAATTTATCCAATTTAAAATTATTCAGAAATAAATTTGGTGACCCCAATCAGTCAGAAATGTCTGGATCTGATTGACAAAACTGACATTTTGGCGGTAGGATTGGTAAAAAATCATAAGAGTGTTGGTCCGAAAGTCCAACTTTGTTCTTAAGCTAATCCACGTGAAATGTGGTTTCAGGCTNCTGACTCCCAACCCGTTTGGTGCATAGTTCGTAACTACTCGGTCATCATCCTACACCTATAGTACCTTGGTAATGGACGAAAAGTTACGAATGTATTTTCATGATATGTCTGAAAACCAAAGTACAAGAAGTGTTATGAATTGACGACTTTTTGATATTCCCTCAAAAAATTTAACATATATTGCGTAAAAATGTGTGAAAAAAATATTGTGTTAACACAATATTAGTAGATTCTTGATACCATCGACAATGTATTGATTTCCCGATTGATTTCTATTTTTATTCAAAATACCGGAAAAAATGCAGACGCCGTTCCGTTAAGCTTCCGAAATTATAACATTTATTTTGTTTTGGTTCAAAATGTGGAACTTTATCAGTGGGGTTAAGGTATAACACCACTAATTCAGTCTCCCATAGACTCCCATGTTAAATTGCTCATGTTTCAAACTTTGTAGAAATTTTACTAAAAGTTCAAATAAAGTGACACCTGTCTCAACTTAAAAAGGCACCTTTCAAGAAACTCTCATGAGAAAATCAACCCCCTTAACTTGCATATAAGAAAGAACTGGTTCCCGGAAGTGAACAACACAAGGATCAGTACTTCCTGCTTGAATTTGACAGAAAAAATTCCTCCGCCGCCCATGCCCATAAAATTTTTATTTCTTGACGAAATTGTATAAATCTAGGCTCAAAAGAAGCCTTACAATATAAACTTTCCAATTAAGGTGTCTGCAGGGTATTATTTTCCTATTATAGAATTTTGTGAAATTTTCTTTGTAGAAACGTAATTGTATTATTGTTCAAAATGTAAAATAAAATTTGGGGGTCACCTTGGATTTAAGCGCAGAAACTGAAATTGAAAATTTCAGGATTTTAAATAGAAATGATAAGGAAAATGATTATATGAGAGCATAGCTTGAAAAGTCTATTATAGATTTTGTTCATTCTTTTCATGTGTTTTAAAATTCTTATATATTTTACAAATAAAAAATAAAAATTAGGGGTCACCGTTAAAATAAGAGAGATAAATTGCAAAATGTAAATTTCTCTAGTGATATCTCTGTTAAATTCTTTTATCAAATTATCTCCCTTACATAATTTCTATGTTTCCGTAAATCCATCAACAGTTAAAAGCTCCTCTGTTTTAGTTCACCTTTTAGTAATGGAAATGTTGTAAAAGAGATAAGGAATAAGAATTTTAAATACTTTGGAACCTTCTTTACATTCTAAATAATTATTTTGTTTAATTTCTTAATTAATGAAACCTTAGACAAAAATGGCGGAATAATACCACTGAGACACCTTAAATAAGATTCACTTGCCAACACTTTGAATATGTAACAAAATAAACACTTTATTGGAACTATATCGTATCTTATAAGGACTAAATTCACATATGTGCCCGACTGGTTTCCGAATTAGTGGTGTTATACCTTAAGGAACCCCAAAAACGTAAATCCATAGACGATAAAAGGGAGTTAGTTGACTTTTTATATTTTTCGTGTATCATCATCAGTATGGTTATTTATTGTTTGTAAAAAACTGAATAAATATTGTTCGTCTGATATTGTTTCACTGCCAGCAGTCTGAGAATCTAACTTCTTTTTTTAAAGAGTTAAAATACACTTTTAAATAGCTTCATCTTATAGACAGGGTTGGATGTTATTTTAGTACTAGTAAATGCTTTGTATTTATTTTCATTCCCATGTATCACAAACCACTGGAGTATCTTCATTATACTTCCATTAACAATAGTTATACTCACACAAAAATCACAACAAACCAATTGAAAAGAATATACATCATATTGAAACATCAGCATTTTACGTTCAAATCTGGGCCCCTAAAATTTGGGCTGGGCCCCTAGAAATTTAAAGTTAGGGACCCAGCTGGCCCTTGGAGGAAAAAAGTTAATTTCTAACCCTGGTAGATCCTGAACCTCCTGACATATATGCTATAGGGTAAGCATATCAATAGCAAAATGGTGACAGGTAGACCATGAACCTCCTGACCAGGGATGGGCACAATTACTTTGAAATGTACATGATTATTTATACTATAACTAATCCGAGATTCTGATTATCGCAAAATATTCAACGAATGATCGAATAACGCAGTAATTCACGAATGCGTGCAGCGCATGAGTGAATTACAGCGTTTTTCGATCATGAGTTGAATATTTTCGATAATCAGAATCTAGGATTAGTTATTGTTTTTATTATATAGATCTTCTTCTCTTAAATTTAATGGTTTATTTTAAGATTCATTGCACGAACTACGTTTTTGATGTTAATCCGCTGAGACGTTTACTTAACAACGACGTTGACAACGTCTATTGTGACGTCACTTCCTAGAGTGAAATTATGGAAAATAATTTCACAGTTAATTATCACTTTTATTTCACTGAGAAATTTCAATCTTTCACTGCAATCTATATAATAAAAATCGATTAATTGGCACACTTTAGTGTAATCGATTATTAAGGGCTATTCCATTAAAAAGGATGTACCAGGGTCGGAAGGCAAACAGTGAAAATTCTTGTGGGTTCTTGTCAATTTTGTGTCTTGTTGCTATACTCATATTTGTCCATTACCCTTGGTTGTGGGGGTAGCAGAAAATTGCCTTCCGACCCTGGTACATGCATTTTAATGGAAAAGCCCTAATCGATTACACATGTATTTCACATGTAATCGATTACAATCGATTACTTTAGGAGAAGCAATTGACAATTACTTTCCATTACTTTCGATTACATTTCATTAAAAAGGCATATAGTATTACACATGATACATTGCAAAACATATTTTTAAAGACTGAGATACATAAACATTTGTACATTACATTGTCAAAATTGAACCTAAAGGGTTAAATTTACATTTGTGAAAGGTTAGGCATCTGCAACACTGTTACATTTAATTATCATTTTGTAAAATGTGTCATCACGGAGACTACATCTGTCAGGATGGAACACTTTACCAGCAATGCTAAATAGCCTCTCTACAGGTGCTGATGAGGCTGGAATAGCAAGAAATCTTGCTTATAATGAGAGAATTGGAAAATTGTTATTGTTCAAACTCGAATACTCTAGCACTAGGCTGTTAATTTATAAAGTCAACTGATTTCAGTTGGTTTCTCAATTCCAGTTCAACCTTCTCATACACAGAGTTTAAGTGTTTAGTAGACATTTACCTTAAAGTCATTTACCAAATCTGTAGAAACCACCTTTGTCAGGTGAACCACATGCAATCTTCGGAAGTGTAAAATAAATAAGACAATTGTTTTCTTGATGGAATTTCATATTTTGGATCAAGGATGTTTATAAGTTCTTAAAATATGGATTTTTACCATGGAAAGATGCGAACAAAGAATGCTTCATTAATCTGTTCATTTTTTCCATATTTTGATGATTTTCTTGATAAAAACTGAGCAAGATTTTGTTGGCTACTCTTTTCAGATTCCTGTTGGTGGGATAATTGTTCGTTTCTATGATTTCTTTGAAAAGGGGATATAAAAACCTTTTTGGTAAAAAAAAAATATGAAAATTTTACAAGTTCTGTTCAATTAATGAAATTGATAATCAATAAATTGTTTTCAAAAGACTTAAATTTGAGTTTAATTATAAAAATATGACAGGTGTGGAATAGTGCCATGGGTTAAATTGTTGTCAACAGGTACATTTCACCCTAATGTAAGGTCTAACCTGTAAATCATGTCATAAATCATTAAAAGTAAGAAGCTTATTTTAAACTAAAGGTCTGGTTATGAGAAATAAAATGATTTGCTTCAAACTTTAAATATTATCATAAACATGCAAATTGTTGAATTGCTGTACCATCTCCACTCTATGTATTTATCATGATGATAATTACTTTTCACTCTATAAAATATTTTATTTTGTTAAACATTG
The DNA here is from genome assembly GCA_002080025.1 of Modiolus philippinarum. Taxonomy (NCBI): domain Eukaryota; kingdom Metazoa; phylum Mollusca; class Bivalvia; order Mytilida; family Modiolidae; genus Modiolus; species Modiolus philippinarum. The sequence goes on along the minus strand of MJUU01003354.1, from coordinate 208,838 downwards.
CTTCAAAATTTTAAATATCGTAATCATGCAAATTGTTGAATTGCTGTACCATCTCCACTCTATGTATTTATCATGATGATAATTACTTTTCACTCTATAAAATATTTTATTTTGTTAAACATGAAAGAGTTTCAACTTTTTCAATGGTTGGAGAGGACTCAGGTCCTGATGAATTTCTGATACCATAAACTTAAGTGAAAATTTATACAGATATTGCCTTAAATCAAAATGTAATCGAAATGTAATCGAAAAGTAATTGATAATTACAGGGGTTTCAGCAGCAGTAATCGATTAAATTACGATTACAAGTAATCGAAAATCAGATCTATTACAGATTACTTTGGATTGCTCAACATTTTGTAATGGATTACAATCGATTACGATTACCCATTACCATTACCCCAACCCTGCTCCTGACATACATTGTATTCACTGTAGGGTAATCATATCAATAGCTCAATGGTAGATCTTGAACCATCTGACATATATGCGATAGGGAAATTTTTAGAACCACTCTTATCAATAGCACAATGGTTACAGGTAGATTTGAAGCTCCTAACATATATGCTTTAGGGTAATATATGGAATTTATCCAATTTAAAATTATTCAGAAATAAATTTGGTGACCCCAATCAGTCAGAAATGTCTGGATCTGATTGACAAAACTGACATTTTGGCGGTATGATTGGTAAAAAATCATAAGAGTGTTGGTCCGTAAGTCCAACTTTGTTCTTAAGCTTATCCACGTGAAATGCAATTTCAGGCTGCAAAAATGACTATCATCTGGTAGATTTGAGACTTAATATTGTTATCGGCTTATCACTAGCACTGCCTGTCACAAATCTTCCGTCAAATTGATAAAATCTACTACCAGTCAGACGAAAGAACATAAAAACATGATGGTTTTGTGGAAATCTCTGATAATAAATAACTTGTGGAAACTTTTTGTCCGATGACCTTTGTTTGGTCCGATAAGCCTGAAAAGACTGCTGGACTGAATGTCCACCAAATTATGAAATGTATGTCGTGGAGACTGCCTATTTTTCTTTATATTTTTATGTCCCCGCCGTTAGGCGATGAGGGCATTAAGTTTTACCCTTGTCTGTCCGTCTGTCCGTCCGTCCGTCTGTACATACGTCCGAAATTTTCGTCAAAGATTTCTCAGCTTGTGTATGCAGGAATGATTTGATATTTGGTGTGAAGATTTGGTATGGTGAGTTGTACCGTGTCTCCCCTTTTCAAGTCCGTCACTCATCTACTTCCTGTTTGCTGATATATCTGTACTGCGGGGGCATCCGTGTCCCATGGTCACATTTTCTTTTATTTTTTGAAGAGGCTACCTCAAGAGCAAACTAGAAAGAAATCTTTGGATTTGTTTGAAAGAAAACAATAAAATACCTGTTTTTCCCTATACATGTAAATTAATTAGAAATATTTGATAATTTTGATATAAGTTATTTTAAAAACATCTTTGTGACCCTCCCCCCCTCTATTTTCTTTTATTTCATCTAAATATACCAAAGAGAAACTTTCCTGCAGTAATGAAAAATCTATAGAAAAAAATTTAAAGTTCCCATCTACTTTTAGGAAAGAATTTTATGTATAGGAAAAGGGAGCTAATTATTTGTAAATGTGGCAAAATGTGACATTTGATATTGAGTCAAAATGAAAAGGCCTTCAAAATTGAATTTTGTTTCCACTACTTCCAACTAGTATTTCACTAAGCCTTCAACTGGTTTTATGTGCATTCTAAAGTGTTTAGACTTTTCACAGTTCTATATACAATACATTAATTACTATGCACATGTACATGTTTGTATATTTTTTTTTACAGATTTCAAGAATTAGATCTGAGTAATCAAGCATACATATTTAGTGATTCACCGAAAGAAAGTGAATGGCAAAATTCTGTAAAGAGTTGTTTACATCCAAAAGGACGGTATAAGAGGGTAATGGTCAAGTATTTTGAAAATTTAAAGTTGTAACTGTATGTGTACAGAAAACTTACTTGTTTGCTGATAGAAATAAATAATTAAAAAAGAAATGTTTGAAAATAATACAACAAACTCACAGGATATATGCAGGAACTTACTTCAAAATTTCTTATACAACAGAAATCAACAAAGCATTAGTTGGATCCTGAGAAATTTTCAAAAATTATATGGATGAAGTGGTCGGGATGCATTTTGATTAAAAATTTGGTGCTGAAATTCCAGACCTTCATTTTTTGTTCAAATGTTTTTTGTTAAAATTTATGTCTGTGAATATAGACACTCATTCTAAAAGATACGTGTACATGCATAATTATCGTATGTTTTAAATTTCAGGTGAAATTAATACGACTTGTTGGAGTGATGCTGATAGTTTATGTATTAGAAAAACATGCTCATAAAGTACATTTCGTAGACTCTGACACAGTGGCTACAGGAATTATGGGTATTATGGTATGTTTGATTTTAATTCATTTAGTGTTATTGATACATTTTTAGTATGCCTCAACAAAGTTGAGGGGGACTATTGGAATACCCCGGCGTCTGCGTCTACATCCTCGTCCGCGTCCACATTTAGGTATATATCATGGTAACTATGAAAGACAGGATCATAAAACTTCACATACAGACGTATCTTGGGCTATCTCGCAGACTCCTAGAAAATTAGGTCTTTTTGACCTATATTTTCTGGTTGAATAACTTACATTCAAGTTTAGGTCTGAGTTCAGATCTCAGTCACTATACATGGCAGGATCATGTAATCTTGCATATGCATGCATCTCTGATGATAGGTCAGCATCCATGCAAAATAAGGTAATTTCTGCTTGATTGATTGACATTCAAGTTTATGGACAAGTTCATTCCTCAGTCACTCTACATGGAAGAATGATTAAACTTTTCAGATGTATGCATGTATGCATCTCTGATGGTAGGTCAGCATCCAGACAAAATTAGGTCACTGAATTATATTTTCTGCTGGAATGATTTACTTTCAAGGTTATGGACAAGTTCAGATCTCTGTCACTATATACGGTAGGATCATATAACCTTGCATATGCATGCATCTCTGATGAAGGTCAACATCCAGGCAAAATTAGATCACTTTGACCTATATTTTCCATTTGATTGACTTACATCATAATTTACTGAAGAGTTCTGCACTCAGTTACTGTACATGTTAGAATCATGTGATCTTGCATTTGCATGCATCTCCAATGGTATGTCAGCATCCAAGCAAAATATGTTTACTCTGGCAATGTGCCATAACGAGGCAAACTTTGTAATAGTTGATTACCTATGTTTTTAAATAGGATAATTTTTTTATTATTTTGAAGAAATATATTCTACCAAATATGCCTATAATATGTGACATAAAGTGTTTCCTCAGTTTTGCACAAGGACAAGCAACACCAAGAAACTGTTGGAATCTTGAAATTATTCCTGTACTTAAATTTTACAGAGTTGTCTCCCTTTCACTGATCGAGTTTTATAGAATAATTGCCATGCAATACAAGCTAAATACTAATGATAAAAAATGAAGAATCTATTTGTGTAAAGCTTGGAAAGGGTCAGTTGGTTTGGAGAATAGAAAGACTGCAAGTTCCACCAACAGAACTCTTGTTTCTCACTTTTGAGACACAGCAGTTCCCATTTTTAGCGGTGTGAGATTTCCTTGTCATACACTAGTGTAAGACAAAAAAATCACGTGCAGTTTACCGGCAAATATCGTGTTTTGCATATATAGTAGGGTGCCCAATGTCCAAAAAGATGTTAAGTTTGCGAGTTTGGGTTAACAGAATAACACACGACTAATTTTTGTTTTATAGGTTGGAATAGTTATTAAATTTTATATTTTTCTTTGTCATGGAAAGTTTCCGTGTTCACGATTTCTGTAAGTTCTCATTTTTATTGGGTACCCTATAGCAGATTCTTAGATATGGTATCTTTAGATTTATAGAAATTAGTAAGAGTCTCCGATATCCTGATAAAAAGCTACTTTTGTAAAAGTCAAGACCTAAAATTTTGTTTTACTAGCTAGAATGTAACTTATTATCCATTGAATTTTAAAATTTGTCGGTTTTAAAAATGGAATAAAAAGGGTCATAAATTTAAGACATTTTTGTTGAATACGAAATTACTTACCTGAATTTTCGAAATATTTTAATTTAAACAGAAACACGACTATCATCTGTACATTTGTGCCAAAAATCATGGGTATCATGTCGGCCATTACAGAGAAATCAACATATAAAAGCATTAAATTTGCATAAAAATCTCAAAATTTTATGTGAATCTGGAATTTTTATAGCTTGATAAATCCGGTAACGTACGAAGCACGACAACTCTAATCTATATGAAGGTAGAATGACATGGTAGACCAAGTCTTGTCAAATTATTTGGATCTGTCGGAGATTTCGAAATTGGTCGAATTTCGAATTTCCATGTACATACTAATGTTTTTACATCTAAATTGAGATTTCGCCATCCATGTAGATGACGTAACAGGGTTTTGGTAAAGATTTATTGGTTTTATTAGGTTTTATGGTAGTGCGTATTTTTCATGGAAATTTACTAAAGTAATACCAAAAACAAAAATTTGATTTATTTTGTCCAGATTTTATTCAATTTTGAAGAGGTAAGTCTTAAAAATTTAATTCAAGGTTTCCTTTAAACAAAGGTTTAACAAAAACTTAGAAAATACTATTCATAATAATTGAAAGCGTCCTTTTTATATTTTGGGTGCAAATATTTAAAATTGAACATCTCAAAATCAAATGGTAACCGTAAAACTTGTTTAATGAAGATAAATGACAAATCATTACAACAAATAAGTCAACGAACTGTCTGGATAAAATTAATATTATTTTTTGAAAATTTCTTGAGGGGTTTGTTGGTAAAATGAAGCCAACTTTTTGTTCCATGAGATTTTTCTTGATTTTAGGAAATGACCTTTAACCCCATTTTAAATAAAATGTGACCAAATTTGATCTCTACGACATTGTTATTTCGATGCGCCATGGTCTCCTCTTTCCAAAAATGTATAATGCAGGTGTGTGTGATTCCGTTAACCCAAATTCGAAAAAATCGTCTCTTGGGCACCCTACTAATAAGGGTATGTAGGCTACATCTGTCCTCATTAGTGATCGTAAGTGTATTTAAACTACGTATTATAAAAGTGTTATTTCATTTGAAGTAACATTTCACTGGAAAAAACAAGAAAAATCGGCTTTTAAAATATTGCGCGCTCGGGTGTACATTCCTGATTTTATGACGTTACAAAAAGGGACATAACTCCTTGTGTTAACAGACGAAAGGGGACGACATTTTTGTGTGGATTTTAGTAAATTTTAGGGTGAATACAATGAGAAATAAAATCATACACCAGTGGAAGTGCGAGACAAGAGAATCTCAGACACCCTCAGGTAAGATTTCAATCATCTCGGACTCGGCAAGCTTCGTCCGAGACTGGAAATCTTACCCTTGGGTGTCAGAGATTCTCCTGTCTCGCATTTCCCCTGGTGTTAGATTCTTAATATCTCATATCAAGAAAAAAGATAAAACAAAGGAAACAGATGTTTAACAAAACTAATCTCTAAAATAAAATAAATATGTATTGACATAAAATTTTACACAAGTTATGACCAATCATAACCATCAAAAACCAATCAACCAGATTATATGCTGTATCTTTCTGGCTCTAAGGGCTATTTCATTAAAATGGATGTGGGTAGGTAGAAAGGGACTTTCAAAGTACCCCCACAACCAACAAACTGTTTTACAATTTTACATAAAACTAATGGAAACATGCTAAGAATGACCTACGACCCATGTCTGATCATTAAACTTCCCTTCCTACCCCCCCCCCCCCAACCATTTTAATGGAATAGCACTAACCTAAGTCCTAAGTTTGGTAGGACTATACGGGTAATTGAAATTTTGTTCATATTCTTACAAGTAAAAAAAATGAAATTGTCATATCAAAGAAAGGGTATCTATTGATAGCCTGGCACATATGTATTAAAGTCTAAAAGCTTTTGCAACAATATCTATGAATATACAAATGTAGCTAAATATAGACTGAACATCTGATAAAAAGGCACAACATTTTTCATACTGCTAAGCTTCTGCAATATTTTCAATTTTTGAATTCCCAATTTTTTTTGGGTTAAATTTTAAAGGTCTTAAACAAATAAAAATCAATTTTTAGCTCACCTGGCTATAGCCAGGGTGAGCTTTTGCCATCACTTGGCGTCCGTCGTCCGTCGTCCGTCGTCCGTCCGTCCGTCCGTCCGTCGTAAACTTTTCTTCAAAAATCTTCTCCTCNCATTTTAAGCTTGTTTTTCATATATTTTAGTTGAAGTTCTAATTTTGAATTCTGCTTGATTTTAAAGTTGGTTTATGTATATTTATTTTGTTGAAAGTTAAAAATCATGTGATAAAAATTACAGCAGAAATCGAAAGGTAAATGCTTAGATGCGCCGACTTACAAGACTGCATCGTATAGGGTACACCATTTGTCCGGATAACTCCTCCTACAGTTTTTAAGCTAGGAAGTTTTTAGTTTGCAGCTTGATTGTACACATATCAAAGATGTGCATACTACTTGGATTTTGATTTTTGATAATTTTTCAGAAAACTACACATTGTTGAACTTTGTAATTTTTATGCATTATATTGCATATAGGGTTACATTATTTGTCCGGATAACTCCTCCTACAGTTTATAAGATAGGAAGTTTACAGGGTACTCTATTTGCCCGGATAAATCCTGCTACAGGTTTTAAGATATTTTACAGGATGATTGTTCATCTGTAAGAGATGTGCAAACTACTTGGATTTCAATTTTTTTTATAATTTTGAGATAATGCAGGAAAATCCTAAATGTGGGGGCGTGGGGTATGTGAGCTTGCTCAATAAGGTTCTTTAATTCTTTTTGTTACATTATTACAGAAACAATGTGTAAACATTAAAACATGTTCCAACGAGAATTATACAATTAGCAGTATACAAAGAATGTTTTTTTTTACATGCAGATTTTAAAATTACACATACAGTTAAACTAGCACAGACTGACTAATAGTGTCTGCTTTTACTGTAAAAAAATAATAATATTATGTCTAAGTGTTGATTATCGTACAGCCCTCAGATTTACCATTTGTAAACTCTACAGATCTATTGTTTTCTGTTTATTCAGTGGGGATGTAAAAACTACAGTTCTTTTATCCAAAATCTATCATGATCTTCACTTTGTCATTATATACAAATGTATTTAACTACATTTGTATATTTTATAGATATCTTTGTACAATTTTTAAGACTTTTGTGATTTTGCTTTGTTTGTGCTGCGTTGTCATGTTTCAACGAACTTATATCCATTAAGTTTTCTGGATGGTAGTTTTCTTAGACTTTATTTATATGTATATTTAAGAGTAGGTTATTGTTTATTGTAGGGAAATAAAGGGGGAGTTGGAGTAAGATTTTCTATAGAAAGTACATCTGTATGTTTTATATGTTCACATTTGGCAGCACATCAAGATGAATTAGAAAGAAGAAATCAGGTAAAATACAGAGTGTATGGTTAATATATCAGTAATTGATTTAGTTAGTTGTGTAGTGTAGAAATTAAAGAAATCTATCATGAATATAAAAAAAATTAATGTCAAGCTCCCCATATAGAAATGCCTTGGTAGGTAACTAACAGCAAACATTTTTTATGACCTACCTGTACAAAAATTTTGTACTAGAGTGAATATGCAGAACTGAACACAAGCATAACAAAACATAAAAAAATCATTTGCTGTTTTCTAGTTTCTTACATGTATTACACACAATCAAATTCATGTTATGATAAAATCTTGCAATAGAGACAGTGCAAAACTGAAAAGTCTTAGATAAGCCAGTTTGAGATTTCAAGTACTCAGATGAAAATCTCTCGAGAGAGTGTCAGAGATTTCAGCAATTTGTTGTTAAGGTAATGTCATTGCAAACAAATAATGCTTGAGTCTACTTCATAACTGTATAACTTGAGAAGTACATGTAATAGTTTAATTTTTTTTGCCTTTTGACCTTGTCTATATAGAGAAAAGGAAGCTATTCGATATAGTTTTGGAAATAGGCATAAAAAAAGAAATTTTGCTAAAAAAAGAAGTATTAAAAAAATGAAAATCTGAGCTAAAATGCAAACCAAGGAATCACCACTATAA
>MJUU01003354.1:175429-196431 GCA_002080025.1 Modiolus philippinarum | reverse complement strand
GTCTGCCATATGGCTTTTGACCTTGACCTCAATTTCACGGTCCAGTGACCAGGTTAAGTTTTTTTGCTTAAGTCTGTTTCTCAATAACTACAAGCCATAGGTCAATGATATTTGGTATATAGCTTGGTCTTGGTTAGTACATGTCAGTCTGCCATATCGCTTTTCACCTTGACCTCAATTTCACGGTCCAGTGACCAGGTTAAGTTTTTTGCTTAAGTCTTTTTCTAAATAACTACAAGCCATAGGTCAATGATATTTGGTATATAGCTTGGTCTTGGTTAGTACATGTCAGTCTGCCATATGGCTTTTCACCTTGACCTCAATTTCACGGTCCAGTGACCAGGTTAAGTTTTTTTGCTAAGTCTGTTTCTCAATAACTACAAGCTATAGGTCAATGATGTTTGGTATATAGCTTGGTCTTGGCTAGTACATGTCAGTCTACCATATGGCTTTTGACCTTGACCTCAATTTCATGGTCCAGTGACCAGGTTAAGTTTTTTTGCTTAAGTCTGTTTCTCAATAACTACAAGCCATAGGTCAATGATATTTGGTATATAGCTTGGTTTTGGTTAGTACATGTCAGTCTGCCATATGGCTTTTGACCTTGACCTCAATTTCATGGTCTAGTGAACAAAGTTGAGTGTTTCTGATTAGAATAGTTTCTTAATTACTGTAAGTGGAATGATAATAATATTTGGCTTGTAGGTTGCTCTTGAGTCGTACATGACTGTTTTAGCGACAAGCAGGGACGGGCGAGACATCTATTAGGGTCCACTCTTGTTCATATTTCCAAGTTATTTCTTTTAACACACTTTATACAACATTATTGAAATAAAAAAATTCAAAAAATAGTACGTTATATTTTCTCCTAGAACAATGAATTCCGTGGCCTAGTGATTTTCACTAAATTTTAAAATGCTTTTAATAAAATTCCAATTCAAGAAAAATTAGAAAAATCTATCATTTTGTTTTTAGTTTTAAACTAACTTAGTGTGGGAATCAAAAAGTTACAAATAGAATTTTGAGATATTGGCATGGAAAAGAATGCAAAATATTTATAAAGATTTGTCACAAATTAAAATTTTTTGTACCTGTCTGTTTAAGAAAAATACTTGCCAAAGCATAAAACATTAAATCAAAATGGCAAATACTTATGTAGCACCTTGATACTTGAGTTAAATTTAGTTTTTCAGTATGAATGGTTTCAGTATGCTGTGGAATGGTTTGCAGATTTCTACTGTTCTGGTCCTGCCCAGTTTTGTAATGATGTGAACTGAAAATAATTTTATACTCCCACTTTCAGTTGGTTATTTTGTATGGGGATATAAGAATCACCATGTCTGTCTGTTTGTCCATCTATCCACACTTTTTGTAAGCCCAACTGAACTCAACCACTGTAAGGGTTTTGATATAACTTTACACAAAGGAAGGCCACTATATGGAGATGTACATGAAGGAAAATAATTATTCTCTGACACCATGAAGGGGAGGTATCTTGACTTTTTACTTTTCATTAATTCCTTTTGCCAAAATAATCCTGTAAGCCCAACTCCTCTGAATGCCCTTGAAGATTTTAACCCTTTCAGGAATTAATTTCTATACAGGAAGTGTCACTCAGACGATGAATTTCCTGGCAATGGCAGCCAACTGTATTATACAAAGAATTACTCATAATAAAGACCATTAATAATTATTACTAACATATAGATATATTTATATGCCCCAAGATCTTTAGATTGGGGGCATATTGTTTTTGCCATGTCTGTCTGTCCGTCTGTCTGTCTGTCTGTCAGCAACATAACTTTTAAACCAGAAGTGATAGAAACTTCATATTTGGTATGTGTATTGATCATGTGAAGCTGAACACCATCATGCAAATTTCACTAAGGTCGGGTGAAAGGTCAAGGTCTCAGAGGTCTAAAGGTCAAAATCTAGATTTTGCTATTAGCTCATTAATTACAATTGCTAGAGACTTGATATTCTATATTTGAATAAATCTAACAAAGCTTAATATAAATCCACCCCAAAAAATTGGGTCAGGTCAAAGGTCAAGGTCACCGAGTGCAAATTTGAAAACTTTAACAAAAACTTTAACATTGCCAATATCTTTTCAACCAGATGTGATAGGACCTTCATATTTTGCCTGTATATTGGTCTTATGAAACTGAACAGCATTATTTATATTTCATTGAGGTCAGGTCAAAGATCAAGGTCACAGAGGTCAAAAGGTCAAAATCTAGATTTTGCTATAGCTCGTTAATTGCAATTGCTAGAGGTTTGATATTCCATATATGAATAGATCTAATGAAGCTAAATACAAATCTACCAAAAAATTTCAGCCAGGTCAAAAGTCAAGGTCACTGAGTGCATATTGGAAAACTTTAACATTGGCTATATTTTTCCAACCAGATGTGATAGGACCTTCTTATTTGGCCTGAGTTTTGGTTATATGAAACTAAACAGCATTATGCAAATTTCACTTAGGTCAGGTCAAAGGTCAAGGTCACAGAGGTCAAGGTCACAGAGGTAAAAAGGTCAAAATCTAGATTTTCCTGTAGCTCAATAATTACAATTGCTAGAGGTTTCATATTATATATTATATATTCTATATATGAAAATAGAACTAATGGAGCTTAGTACAAATCCACCAAAAACATTTGGGTCAGGTCGAAGGTCAAGGTCACTGAGTGAAAATTTGAAAACTTTAACATTGGNGATATCTTTTCAACCAGGTGTGATAGGACCTTCATATTTGGCCTGTGTAATGATTATATAAAGCCGAACACCATTATGCAAATTTCATTAAGGTCAGTGAAAGGTCAAGGTCACAGAGGTCAAAAGGTCAAAATTTAGATGTTGGTTTTAGCTTGTTAATTACAATTGCTTGAGGCTTGATATTCTATATGTAAATAGATCAAATGGCGCTTAGTACAAATGTCTACTTAACCTTAATTTCTAGTGATGGCAATTTTAGCATTAATTTTGTATTGAAGACATGGCTACTACCGGGCATCCTATTTTATAGTTACGGGCATCATCGCTAATTTTTGTTTCTTGATTTAATAAGCCAAATGCGAGTGATGCCATGTTCAAATTGACGTAGCCGTTGTGTATGATACTGACGGATACTACAAATGCATTTTGTGCTAAAGTTTATGAATAACACTTGAAATAAAAGTATTTATTGAAAACACCAAAATTATCATCCGCCATGTTGGGCTGACCGTAACTGCAGTTACGGGCATCGGCCAACCGCCAGTGATAGTGTTTCACAAACACATCTTGTTTCATATGTAACATTTTTAACTATTTTCATGAAAATTTTAACATCGAGTGGAACAGTTAACTGTTTACCAATTTATTTTTAGTAAATGGGAGACAGAAGGTGATCCTTTGATGGCTTTGCCACTTTCACCTATTAGATTTTATTTTGGACTAAATACTTCAAAAAACTAAATTGCAAATGCAGGGGTATTAGTCAGGCTAAGCTGAAGCTTTAATTTGGGCCTAATGAAGGTCTCATTTGAAACTTCTAAACCAGTTAAACACAAACTTAGTCATCATGCCTCTAAATGGTCCCATTCAAAAAATGTGTGTCTTTCAGGTCCTTACATAAACCCCTTAAAAAAGTGTCTTGCAGATCCATGTCTCATCCATTATGGCTGCTATCAAGTATTATGATTGATCCTATGGAGAACACTTTCAAGATGTTTGAAACTATAAGGTGATTTTATAACAAACTTTAGTCAGAATAGTCTTTATATGATCACTTTCAAAAACAGGATCTGGAAAGTCTGCCACTCATCCAAGGTGCATGCTGGCATTATGACCATATAATTTAGAGGTCTATTACTCATGATCCAGATGAGCTATACAGGAGCCTCCTGTTAATTTTTACAGAGAAGCCAATCCCTCAGATTTCGGCAGAGTTTCCCCCATTTTTATGCCAAACATCTGCTCTCTGATCTTGTAATGAAAAACTCCAATTTTTTCCAATCTGGATTTTTTCGTAGTCGGGAACAAAACTGGTGGATTTCAATTGGTCACTTCCACACTTGAAAGTCCTGTTTAAAAAAGCGTCTGTCTGATATCAGATTGATTAAAAATGGCCGATCTTGACAGATAAATGTGATTGCTGGATACAATAGCCTAAAAGAGCTTCTGGGAGCCTTATTAAAGCGGTCCATGACCCCCGCAAGAGGACCACGCTTCACATGGTCAATACTCCTATTTTTTATCAGATGTGGTTGGCATTTCTGTTTTTATGATCACACTTTAATACTCTTGATTTTTATTAAATGATGATTTGTTACTAATAAATCAATGAAGGAATATGGAGTAAATGTACATGAGAGAAAATCTCTACAAATACACGGTAAAACCAAGCAAGGGAACAAAGCCTTTATTAGTATATATATATATATGAATATTAAACTTAAGATTTTATTTTCCAGTTACACAGACAGTTAGGTAGAACAGATGTATTTAAAGGTTACACCGAAGCAGATGTTAATTTCCGCCCAACATATAAATATGATATCAACAGTGATGACTGGGACTCCAGGTCAGTAACATTTAGATAGAACAGATGTTTACAGGGTTTACAAGCATCCTTGGGAAACTGAAAAACAATCTTAAATTTTACTTTGAACTTCACCTGCCCCAAAAAGACCTTGAGTTTAAAAAGTTTGGAAATATCCTCATAAACCTTTTAATTTGATCAAGTTTATATCAATAGGTGATGTGTAAACAAATTCTTGAAAATAATTATTGCAGCCTAGAACTTTGGCTACTATTTTGCTCCTTAAAGATAACTAGAATGTCTTGGAAAAATCCTTGAAATTGTAGACCTGAAAATTGTTGCAACCTTGTGTACATAACAGGTGTGAATTTCCCCCATCGTATAAATATAATATCAACAGTGATGAATGGGACACCAGGTCAGTCACAGTAGGCTATAAATTTAATCATGGAAAGTATGACGTGTTGAAACCAGCAATTTTTACATCAGAAACCTATGAGTATCTTCATGACTCAAAAACTCTCTTGCTTGCGGATTTCTGTGTTATTTTTGGAGCTTTTTGTTATTTATTCTTTATCATTTGATACCCTATTTGGGTGTTTGTTTGGTTGTCCAAATGATTGTGAAAAGTCATGAAAAAGCAACACAATGATTCCAAAGTGAAGTTGACAACAAAGAAAGAACCTAATTTTGTAAAATGGAATTATGAATCAATTGCTATCTGACTCATTTGACTTTGACAAATATTAAGGTATAGTAACCAAGTTAAAAGTTTTGTTACTAGAACTATTTCTCAATATTGCTGGTAGTGAGCAGTACAATGGTCTTTGATCTTGACCTCAAAAATTTTTCTGTGGAAAGATCAGTTTCTCATAAAGTGCAAGTGATGGGTAAATGATAGTTGGTATGTGGCTTGGTCTCGAGTAATATATGACTGCCAAATGACCTTTGGCCTTGACCTCAAATTAATTGGTCTATTTTCCACCTTTAATTTTTATGATTGAGTTTTTCATCAACTGTAAGTGGTAGGTGTATGGTGGTTAGTGTGTTTGTCTATGATAACACTGTTTTAATCTTTTGACCTCAATTTCACAGTCCATCCGCCAATGTATGTTCTAGTGGTGAGGTCAGTATATCTACAACTACAAGGAGTAAGTTAAATTTAGTCTTGGCACTTGTATTGAGTAATAAATGACAATCTACTATTTGAATTTTGAAATTGACCTTACTATAATTTTTTTGTTTTGTAGTTTTGTTTCAATAACTGCATAATGGTATTTTGTTTATTGATTTGTCTTTATAGTACATCAGAATCTGCAGCCTGACCTTTGGTTTTTCATTTAATTTTTACAATTCAGTGACCACTTAAGTTATGAAGGATAGTTATGATGCATTTGTTATACCCCCACTCTATAGAGAGGGGGGTATACTGAATTCACCTTGTTCCTCTGTCCGTTCGTCCGTGCGTCCGAAAAAAAATTTCGTCACATTTTTCTCAGCTTCTACAAGAGGGATTGATTTCAAAATTGGTATGCAGCCTCTATATGGTTAGTTGTAAGGAACGTCCTATTTTGAGTCCTGTCGGATGTGTACTTCCTGTTTGACGAAATGTGACTGTTACTAAATGTAGTGAAAACATGAATTTTTCGTCGCATTTTTCTCAGCTTCTACAAGAGGGATTAATTTCAAATTTGTATGCAGCCTCTATATGGTTATATTGTAAGGAACGTCCTATTTTTAGTCCTGTCTGATGTGTACTTCCTGTTTGGCAAAATGTGGACTTTGTCACAAAATGTAGTGAAAACATGATTTTTTCGTCGCATTTTTCTCAGTTTCTACAAGAGGGATTGATTTTCAAAATTGGTATGCAGCCTCTATATGGTTAGTTGTAAGGAACGTCCTATTTTGAGTCCTGTTACTTATGGAGTTCTTAGACTTGTAGTTTAGCTCTGCCAGTGGAGACTATAGTTGATAGTTAGTTGTGCTGTTTATCTGGAATAATTATTTGAATAACCTTCATTGGAGCAAAACCAAACTTTGACAGTTACTTACTTTTCACAGGGAATAGCATCCTATTGATTTTAGATTTTCAAGGTCATAGTGGCTAAAATAGATTGAAAATAAAGGAAACACTTGGTTTTTTTGGTACATACTTGGAGTATCCTACATCTTATCAATACCAGATATAGTTACCCTTCCAGCTCTGAATTGTTTTAGGAAAAATAAGTGGTTTTCATTTACAGTGAAACCTGTCTAAACGGAACCCAGACTGAACTGAAAACCTGTCTATACCAAACATAATATTAAAATCCTTTGAATCAATTTCTATATATTTTAAACCTGTGTAAATCTAACACATGTCTAAACCAGACCAAATATAGAAGGTTCGGTTTAGACAGGTTTCACTGTATTTGCATCTGGCCAAGAGTGATGTGCCACATACATGTATTTAATAATGTATTTTCTTAGAATGTTGCACCTTGTGTGCCATTCATACTACCATAGGATAAATAGTTGGGCAGAGATGTTTTCTTTGGTAAGGTAATGCTATTCTTGTGTCTGAAATGGGCATTTTTGATGATTTTGCTATATTTAACCTAGAAGTGGAGGTAACTCATACTCCCAAGGGACTAACCCTTTCATCCCAAGTTAGATATGACATTGTATTATCATTATAAAATGATTTAGAGTTCAAGGGATAAAATATTGCATCCAAAATTATTAAGCCCAACCGGTCGAAATTGTGCAATTTTTTTTAACTTTCTAATTCCAACCCTGCTGTTTCATGCCTTCAGCAACCAGAACTGGCAAATTTTTCAGGTTTTGGTATGTGATATTGTTAAAAATAGTAATTTCTAATTTACAAGCATAACAAAAATGTGTCACTGTAGGCTTTGGGAGCTGTATGGATCTTAAAATGGAATATACAGTGCACCGTCTTGGGGCAGGCAAAATTTTGGCAGTATGTGAGGGTGGCGATGTATCGAGGGAATAAATTACATAGAAATAAAATAATTTTTTTAAAAGGGGATCTTGAAAACGAGTGGCCATAAGTGAGGGCCTGCCATTAAAGAGGGGCAGTATTGATAGGGAGCACTAAATCAGCAGGCCATAATACTGAAAACTTGGAAGTTTTTGTGTGGGGATAAGGGTTAATATTCTTACAGGAGTCAGAACTCTATTGGCTTGTTTCTCTATTCCCAAGGTCACACTTACAAAAATAGATTGATGTTGATTTTTCAAGAAAATTTTGATTTTCAGAACTTATCTTGAGTATCCTGCATCAGGTGGAAACATAACTTGGTCACATTCTTTCTTATCAGGAGAAATAGAACTCCATTCACAAGAGATAGACCCTCATTGATTTATTGATCTCTGCTACAAAGACCAATGTAAACGTGGCTATAAAATTAGATTGGAATTTAATTCAATGATGGCTGCAAGATGGTTATTAGTTCGCCTCAACAAAGTTGAGGAGGACAATTGGAGTACCCCTGGCGTTCGAGTCTACATCCGCGTCTGCGTCCACATTTGAGTATATATCTTGGTAACTATGAAGGTAGGATCATCAAATTTGTATACAGATGCATCTTGGGCTATCTCACAGCCTCCAAGAAAATTAGGTCTCTTTGACCTATATTTTCCGCTTGAATGACTTACATTTAAGTTTACGTCCGAGTTCAGATCTCGGTCACTATACATGGTAGGATCATGTAACATTGCATATGCATGCATCTCTGATGGTAGGTCAGCTTCCAGGCAATATTAAGTCACTTTGTCCTATATTTTCTGCTTGAACGACTTAAATTCAAGTTTATGTCCGAGTTCAGATCTCCGTCACTTTACATGGTAGGATCATGTAACGTTGCATATGCATGCATCTCTGATGGTTAGTCAACATTCAGGCAAAATTAGGTCACTAAGGAGATCCATTATCTCCTTATTTATTAATTCTCGTTCTTGAGCTTCTTAGTTCATCACTCAAGAATGATCCAAATATTGGTGGAATAAAAATAAATGATTCCGAATACCTCTTAAGTCAATATGCAGATGACTCGTCTTTGACACTAGATGATGATCCAAAATCTCTAGAAAGTGCTTTGTTTATATTTGATCGTTTCTCTGGATGTGCTGGATTGAAAGTAAACTTGGAAAAAACAGAAGCAATATGGTTTGGTTCAAAATTGGGTTCTAATGAATGTCTTTTACCTGACAAAAAACTCTTCTGGAACAATTCAGGAAAATTTAAATTATTGGGAATTAATGTTAATTTATATGACAATGACAAGACTTTGTGTAATTTCATAGACAAGACTGCAAAAGTTAGGAATTTGTTGAATGTATGGGGATATAGAGACTTATCATATATAGGTAAAGTGACAGTCATAAAAACATTAGCATTACCACTTTTGGTTCAATGTTTGACAGTTCTGCCAAACCCTCCAGACTCTATCTTTAAAGAATTACAGGAGATTTTCTACAAATTTATATGGGATAATAAACCTGATAAGATTAAGAGAACTGTTATGATAAATGACTTTGGAGATGGTGGTTTAAAGGTACCACATATCCAATCCTTCTGTTATTCATTGAAAATGTCATGGCTCAGTAAATTAATTGATCCCCTAAACTACTAGCCATGGAAAACATTGTTATTGGGCACTTTAGAAAAATATGGGGGGCGAGAAAGTCTTATTTCTGGATAAAGGGGGTATAAGGTGGATATCTACAAAACTGAACAGATTCTGGGAAGATATTTTTGTTAATTTTTCAAAAATTGTTGAAACTGATAAAGAGATTCAGTTACAAAATATAAATGATATTCTATCACAACCTTTATGGTTAAATAAGAAGATTAAAGTAAAAGAGAATATGAGTATTAATACGAACTATTGCAAAAATGGGATATTCTTTATAAATGATTTAATGTCAGACAATGGAAGGTTTTTAAATTTTACAGAGTTTTTAGATAAACATGGAGGAAATCTTTCCACCAATCTTATTGAGTTCTATGGCGTTCTTAATGCAATTCCAGTAGAATGGAAGAGAAGCCTGGTAGGGAAAGAAAAATTGGACATTGTTATTAGTAGTTTTGTTGAAAAATTAAAACATCTAAAGAAACCTAGTAAATATTTTTATAAAACCTACCTTGAGAAAATGAAAGAAAATCCCAATTCTCAAGATAAATGGAATTATATACTTGGCTTAAATATTGAAAATTGGGAAGGAATTTTTTCATTACCCTTTTCTATAACCCACAATACACTTCAGCAAAATTTTCAGTTTAAGCTACTGCATAGAATACTTCCAACAAATACCTTTTTGTACAAATGTAAATTAAAGGAAACAGAACTTTGTACTTTTTGTTTTGAAACACCAGAGACATTAGTTCATTTATTTTGGGAATGTTATCATTCAAAGAATTTCTGGTTGTCCATTTGTAGCTTTTTTGAAAATCATAATTTGACTATAGATGTTAATGTTTCAAACATAATTTTTGGAATGGAGAACAGAGCAACACTGTGCAACACTGTGCAAAATGTTCTTCTTATCTTAAAATATTACATTTATGTGTGTAGATGCAAGAACTCTATACCTCACATTGTGGGGGATATAGAATTTTTGAAATACTATATGCATATAGAAAAATTTTCAGGAGTATACTTGACACAATCACAAAGAGATTTTATACGTAAAAAGTGGTTACCACTTGAAGTTCTATCAGTGGCTGGGTGCAAATGTTTTTGTTATACTAGTAATATAAACTACAGTTTCTCATGCTTTCTCACTTCTGTTATGAAATATATATGTTACTATATGTTTTGTGTGTTAATTGTATCCGTGTATGTTTTATTTTGTCATGTTTGTGTTCATTATTGTGTTTATGTACATCATGTAAAGTACCAATTGCAAAAATAAAGAATTACAAAAAAAAATTAGGTCACTTTGACCTATATTTATCGCTTGAACGACTTACATTCAAGTTTACGTCCGAGCTCAGATCTCAGTAGCAAAACATTGTAGGATGATATAACCTTACATATGCATGCATCTCTGATGGTAGGTCAGCATTCAGTCAAAATAAGGTCTCTTTGACCTATATTTTCTGCTTGAATGACTTACATTCAAGTATACGTCCGAGTTCAGATTTCAGTCACTATACATGATAGGATCATGTAACCTTGCATATGCATGTATCTCTGACTGTAGGTCAGCATCCAGGCAAAATTAGGTCACTTTGACCTATATTTTCCGCTTGAACGACTTACATTCAAGTTAACGTCAGAGTTCAGATCTCAGTCACTATACATGGTAGGTTCATGTAACCTCGCATATGCATGCATCTCTAATGGTAGGTCAGCATCCAGGCAAAATTAGGTCACTTTGACCTATATTTTCCACTTGAACGACTTACATTCAAGTTTACATCAGAGTTCAGATCTCAGTCACTATACATGTTAGGATCATGTAACTTTGCATATGCATGCATCTCTGATGGTAGGTCAGCATCCAGGCAAAATTAGGTCACTTTGACCTATATTTTCTGCTTGATTGACTTACTTTCAAATTTACTTAAGAGTTCAGATCTCAGTCACTGTACATGTTAGGATCATGTAAACTTGCATATGCATGCATCTCTGACAATGTGCCATAATGTGGCAAACTTTGTAATCATTGATTACCTATGTTTTTGAAAATTTTTTAGGAAGAGAATCATATTGCTTTTTAGGTCCCTTACACTATGATCAAGATCATAAAGGCTTGAAATAGATTGATACTTGTAGGTAACATTAAACGCATTAAATACATGCATATAATATGTAGTCCTTGGGTGGTCTTTTGTAAATATAGTGTTATACAGGTTGGCACTAACTCCAATAATCCATCATGGAACATAGTTTAACATTGGACCCTATGGAAAATGCCATTCATACCTCAAAAACTGCTGTTGATGTCTGTCATGGTCCAGGTGAGCGGGCTATTCAGGGCCTCTTTTTTGTCTCGCCTGCAATGAAAGGCACGGACAGTGAGACATATGCGTACAAAGCTAGTATGACATAGATGGCGTAAACTTTGATGTTAAGTTTTTGTGATTAGGTCAGTTTCTCAGCAACTACAAGTGGTATTTGGTATATGGGTTGGTCTTGGGTAGTACATAACATTCTGTCATATGGCTCTTGTCCTTGACCTCAATTTCATGGTCTAGGTAGCATGTTAAGTTTTGGTGATTAGGTCAGTTTCTCAGTAACTACAAGGGATAGGTCAATGATATATGGTATATGGGTTGGTCTTGAGTAGTACATGACAGTCTGTCATATGGCTCTTGTCCTTGACCTCAATTTCATGGTCTACTGAGCATGTGAAGTTTTTTTTATTAGGTCAGTTTCTCAGTAACTACTAAGTGGTAGGTCAATGATATTTGGTATATGGGTTGGTCTTGGGTCTGCAACATGGCTTTTGTCCTTGACCTCAATTTCACAGTCTATTGAGCATGTTAAGTTTTTGTGATTAGGTCAGTTTCTCAATAACTACAAGTGGTAGATATTTAGTATATGGTTTGGTCTTTGGTTGTACATGACAGTCCGTCATAATGCTTTTGTCCTTGGCCTCAATTTCATGGTCCAGTGAATATGTTTAGTTTTTCAGTATATATTAGTGGTAGGTCACTGATATTTGGTATGTGGGTTGATCCTCTGTAGTACATGACAGACTGCCATGTTACTTATATCTGTGACCTCAGTTTCATGGTCTAGTGAGCATGTTTAGTTTTTTGTTATCTATTAGAGGTAGTTATGCCACTGATGTGTTGAATTTTGGTTGGTCTGGTGTAGTACATGACTGCCTGTTATACGGCTTTTGTCCTAGACCTTATGTTTATATTATATTGAACATTTTTGGTTTTTATACCACCGCAAAAATTTTGCAGTCGTATTATGGTATGGCGCAGTTGTCAGCATCTGTGGCCAGCATAACTTTTTTTCTAGTGGACGGATCATCTTCAAATTTCAGTATGAGGACTCTTGGCATAAGGTTAATCCCAGGTTTTAATTTCGGGTTTGAGGCTCCATACCGATCTGTCCCTCTGGCTGCCTGTCTTTCTATATGCATTGTCAGCGAATGTCCTCCTAAATAGCTGCTTGGATTTTGATGAAATGTTACGCAGTTGTAGTATATAACCTGAAGATGGGCATAAAGTAATATGGTTGCTGCTTGAAATTTTGAAAGATAGATAATTCGTCTTTGAATATTTTTTTAGAAAACAGAGGGGAAGAACCTTGTCAGCACTTGTCCTCTTAAAGGACTGCTTGGATTTTGTTGAAATGTTACACATGTATATACCACCTGAATATGTGCATGAAGTATTAATATGGTTGCTGCCTGAAATTTTGAAAGGGAGATAATTTGTTTTTGTATGAATTCTGGAAAAAAAGGGGAGGAACCTCGTCAGCGTATTTGCTCTTACAGGACTGCTTGGATTTTGTTGAAATGTTACACAAATGTATACCACCTGATATGGTTGCTGCCTGAAACTTTGAAGGTCAGATAATTTGCCTTTGAATTTTTTCTGGAAAAAAGGGGAGGAATCTTGTCAGCTCATGTCCTCTTAAATTGTTGCTTGGATTATGATGAAATGTTATTGTAATATATCACCTGAAGAAGTGCATTAAGTAATTTAGTTGCTGCCTGAAATTTGAAGGGGAGGTAATTTGTCTTTGAATGTTTTCTCAAAAAAAAAAAGGGGGAGGAACCTTGGCATTGCATATACTTTTAATTGGTTCTTGGATTTTGAAGAAATGTTACACAAGTAAATTCTTCCAATTGAAGATGTGTATGAAGTAATATGGTGAATGCTCAAAATTTGAAGCGGAGATAATTCAACATTGTTTATTTCTGGAAAAATGGGGGAAGTATATCATTGTATTCACACCTGTAATGCGTCCACAGAATCTTAATTTTGCACTTGTCATGTTGATTCAGGATTCATTGGCAAGGGGTATAACTGGCTGTCATTTGGTGAGCCAGTTTGAACCGAACTTGGTGATGATAGTCTTTTGGTGGTCCCCTTCAAACAAGATGGTCCACCATAGATCCTATAGCTAGATGACTGAGCGGGGAACAAAGTTTAACATATGACCCTATGGGAAAACATATTCAAAGATCTTCTCCTCTGAAACAGCTGAATCAATTTGAATATAGTTTGACTACAGTAATAATTGGGTAGTCTCTTGCAAAAAAGATGTTTTCATGTCTATGCTATATTAAAGATGGCTGCCAGCCCAGAACATAGTTTAACATTGGATACTATGGGAACCACTTTAAAAGGTCTTCTCTTTTGAAAATGCTGCGCTCCATCCAAAATGGCTACCATTGGGATCAAAGTTTATCATTGGAGTCTAATGAAACACTTTTAAAGGTCTCTTTCTCTGACACCACTGGGCATACCATATTCCTTGTATTCAGCACCCCCACCCTTAATTTCTTTGAAATCATTAAGCGCCCCATAAAAATTCCAACTAGAAACCGTAATTTTCATATTCATTTTGTACATTTTTTGTGATTGATTTGTTTTTCAATTGTGCATGAGTATGCATCCAAATTTCCGGTTGTAAACAATCGAGTTATCATGTTTTTTGTTTCATTTTGGTACAAACAACTGATCCACCTTATATTTAATTTTGGTTTGTTAAAGATTTTGATAGCTAAGCATTTTTACATTGATTACATCACGTACTTATGAAAGATCAAATAATTTCGTTACAAGGGCTTGATTTTGGAACCTGGTTTTTGTCCTATGTAATAAGTGCCCCCCTCTTCAAATTTTTTTGAGCGTCCTGGGCGCTTAATACAAGGAATACAGTATTAGAAAATTAATTTAACTTTGTCCTGTTTAACATAGACTGTCTATGTAAGTCATTGTCCAGCTGAGCAATACTGGCTCTTGAGAGACTCTTGTTTGATGACATTGATCAATCAGAAAAAATTCTATGTTTTAAAATTTAGTGCCCTTAACCACCTTGACACTCAGATATCACTATACAGGGAAGCCAATTTTGAATCGTAGTTATCTTTCGATAAAGGTTTTTTTTATTTACTGATATTTTCACTTAGGTAAGCCTTCCTGGACTCGAAAGTACAAAATATTATCTCTGACTATACATGTACTAGTCAGCTGATATTTATCCCCGCCATATGACATGCAATTTTATATCTTACACGATTTTTAGTCTTTTTCCTGTTGAAAATGAAATGTAACTTTCTGAACACTTTGTCACCTAATATGACATTTTATACTAAAAAACTCAGATATACTTCCTGAGACATAATTTATAAATCAAGTGAATAACTTGTAAATCAAGTACATGGGGAAGTATTTAACTAGAAAATGAAACAAAAACCAATTGAAAAATAATATTGATTTATTGTTGTTATTTTATTGATAAGGTTAGTATCTTTGATTACATTTTATTCAAAGGCTATAAAATAGTTATAGGTCTTTCTGGTTCAGATTTAAAGTTTTATTTGACACATGTAAAACATTATGTTTGTTGATTGTTATCAGTATGTTCAAAAGATTCTTAACAGGTTGTCCTCTTTTAATAAAAAACAAAAAGCTCATATAAGTTTGTAGATTAAAGTTAATTAATTCATTAATTAAAAAAGTTAAATATCATGAATCGAAAATTTTAAAAAATCAATTATCCCTCAATGGATTAAAATTCTTAAAAACAAAAAACAAAAAAAAAACAAAACAAAACAAAACAGAAATTCATAAATTGCTCAAGCAGGTGTTCTTTTCTGAACATGTTTTATAAATGATAACCAAGTCTAATCTTAATATAAGGAAATGCATAGTCTACAGACTCTTCAAAATAGGAGAAAGAAATTTAAGGATGTTGGCCAGTGAATTTAATGTAACTAGGATTTCAGATAAAGGCGATTTTTTGTTAGAAAATTAAAAAAGGAGTATTTAAGAGACGCATATTGATAGGTTACCTATGTTGTAATATTTTGAAGATGCAAGAATTTCAAATAATAGCGGGAAATGAAGTCTTCTGACTTTTTCATTGGTTGAACATAGGCAATGTTGAGGCTTGTTTAGGGTATATTGGGATACAGGATATTTACAACTTTTGTTAATGTGATATGGGATATTTGAGACAAAAGGTACTGGGATATGTGATATTCTGACTATGGAAAACATGGAAAATGGGATATTTCAATAATTATTTTGATATTTTCAATTTTCAAGGGGATATTTTAGTTCAGACTTACTGGGATATTTGGACCCCTCTAAACAAGCCTCAATATTTATCTAATAGGGAGTATGACAAAATAACTCCAATGGAATGAGATTTTGTCAGAATGCTCCATCAGATGTATCAATGAAATTATAGGAAAAAATTAGGATGTCACTGGGCAAAAATAGTAATGCTTTTTATTTAGATAAAAAAAGAGAATTCCAAAAAATCTGACTGAAATACCAAAACATGACCAGCAAAAATCCTTAACAAGACCTTGAACACCCTTATGGGAAAACAAACATTCTTGCTCTAGCAATTCACAAAGTCTAGGTACTGTCTGACATTGCTCTCTTGATCAAATTACCTACATCAGTATTACCCTATTTTAGCAAATTATCAGAAAGCATGAGACAAGCCAAATATCAGAGTTGATTGAAAGAATCTTAAATAGCTTCTAATACTACGTTAGATATCTTATGTGTATCAGTGTGCCAATATAAAGAAATCAATACAATTTTCTGAATGCATCATCATATATATGTAACTTTTACATGCTATATTTTCAGTGAGAAGGGTAGAGCTCCTGCATGGTGTGATAGAATTTTATATAAAGGAACTGGAATCACCTCTCTAAAATACAGATATCATCCAGAGTTAAAGATCAGTGATCATAAACCTGTGTCTTGTTACTTTGATACTGAGGCAAGTATAAGATGTAAAATCCATGTATACACACATGATGCTTATTTAGACAAATAAGGAGTTATTTTCGAGTGGATAAACCATAAATATAACATGTAATACATTGATAATTTTAGATATTTACTTTATCGAGTTTGTCTCAGTAAGGGTTCAGTGACTCTTGTTACCTAAAACTAAATGTAAAACTAGATAAAATAAAAACATTGAACAAAATCAATTTCCATGATCAATTGGATAATAATTTCAAAGATCTGGTCCCTAATGCAAAAATTAACTTTAATGTAATGACCAACAATCAGCTGGATCTGCATTTCTCTCTGAGACACATCCACTGAATAAAGACAGTGTCCCAGATATGGACCCTAAGGAAAACTCATGTCAATCTTGATTAAACAGCAGATGTTTGTAGAACTGAGAAAACTATTGGATGTAGCTCATTAATATATTGTAAAGTAAATGCATGATTTTCTTTGCACCTTGAAGGATTTCAGTAGGTATCTGAAATCACTACATAGAATTGATCCTATGTGCTACTGACTTGAACTTAAAATGATGAAATGTTTTGTATGTTTCGTAGGTTAGAGTAATAGATGAAGACAAATCAAGAAAAGTGTATGAAGATATAATGAAGCAGTTAGATAAATTAGAGAATGAATACCTTCCACAAGTTAAACTAGATAAAACGGAGGTTTGTTTATTATTTAGTAGAATTAAACTAACAAACAGTATGGCCACAAATATGTGACAGGTTACATAGAAAGTTCAAATTCTCTGGTAAAAAGGTATCAAAAGATATCATTAGTCCAAAAATATGTCTGATTTGACTGTGTCATTCAGATTACAGGATAAACTGGTCAAAAGTATTCAAGAAATTCAAGTGAGAATGATTGTATGTGCTGTTTATGTTTTTGTAAAAAAAGTCTACCGTTAATACAAACTTACAACAATGTGATTGCAAAGCTAAAAAAATATGAGCACAGACCCACAACAAAGTAGAAACAAGAACAATGTACACAGACCTACAACAATGGAATGCATCCTCCGTATTTTGTCCCGTCTGGTGTCGCCACTGCATTATCAGGTTTTGTTCTGTGACGTCGTGATACCGGGAAAATTCATGCACAAGCAACAATATTTGAACATGCGTGAAATACCAGTTTTCCCCCGAGTTACCCGATAGTGCAGCAGCGACACCAATCAGGAAACGAAGGATGGTGAAATCCATTAACATAAACCCACAACGATAGACCTAAACCCATTATGATGAATCTTAACCCATAAAACAAAACACAAAACCACAACAATGTAAAATTAAAACTACAACACAAAACATAAACAAACATATAGTGAACATAAACGTTGATAATGAAATTAATATTCAACTCAAAAACAAAAAACAAAAAAAACAAATCCAAAAATAATTTGAAAAACTAAACTACTAAAATGGATCATACTGAAACAAAGCAACAACAATAATATTAACTATTGGCAGTGAACAGCAACTGGGCAATGAACTAAAATGCATTACATTTAGGCCCAAAATAATGAACATATATACCCACAACAATGAATTTAAATCCAAATCTCATTCAAAACAACACTATGTTGGACTCAGAATATTAATTTGATATATCTATTAAAGAACTTTATAGTACCAATAAATGTTTAAGAAATATGTCTAGACTGTGAAAGATTACATTTATTTTTTTTTTCAGTTTGCATTTAATGATCTAAGATTTATAGAACAAAGAGAAGATATATTAACAGTAACAAATTCTGGTCAGGTATGTATTATTTTGATATCTGCAAATAATTCCAAATGTAATTGTAACGTTCATTTTCATTGGTCAACGTCGTGAATAGCAAATGGAAATATTTTTCGATATTTCCGTTTGCCCATTTATCCACTCCGCCAAAATATAGTGCAGCAAATAAAGACGTCGTTAACATGGATCACACAGTTTTTAATGTACAAAATTGGAATTATAAGGATTAAACACTGGTTTTTAGGAAATTATGTATGTATAAACTCAGGCAGCTCACTCACAAACTTTTCATAAAGTCCTTCAGACCTTATTCAGTTTTTGAGTGAGCTGCACGAGTTTATACATAGATAATTTCCTAAAATCAGTGTTTAATCCTATAGTAAATACTTTAGCAGCTGATAAATGGAATAATGAAAAAATCTGCAAAATTATACATAAGATATTGATTTAGTGGAATGAGAAACAAGAATCTCAAGTTTTAAATTCTGAAACAAGATTTTGGAAGATTTGCTTTAAGAATAACTTAAAATACAGTCAAACCTGTTTTATGTGACCTTCCAAGGGAACCTCAAAATAGGGCCACATAAGACAGGAGGTCTTTTAATACAAGAAAGCATTATAAATAAGAATAAGAAACATTTGTTGATTATCTCCCTGTACACAGTATATCTGTATGTAAAATAAGAAACAAATATTATATAGATAGCAGTGATTTTATCGAGTTTTCTCAGTTAAATAAATGTCATATTGTCACCCGTGAAAATAAAGGATTGCTAGTCACCGGATGATGTATTAATGAAGCGACGTCACAATATCTCTTCAATGTCTTTGTCAAGTAAACAAGTGGCTATTGAAATGAAAAAAAATAATCGGCATCTAAAATCTCAGTTTTTGAATAGGAAATCTATATAATAAAAAGCATAATTGACCATCATGAATATCAATAAAATTGACACTCTTGTCGATCAACACAGTCGATTAAACTCGTTGCTGAACAAAGTTCCACAACTCGTTTAATCCTTCTGCTTTGTCCTGCACTCGTGACATTTTTATTGATATTCACGACGGTCAATTAGTTATACCATAAATATTGCTAGAAACAGCAACTTTATTTATTTATCAAATCATTCTCAGAATAATGAGTGAATAAAAATAATGGTAAAGCTTTGTATATACAGTCGAACATGTTTGTCTCGAACACTTTTTACTCGAATACATCGGATGTGTCGAACTTCTGTGACGGTCCCGATTTTTTCCCTTATTTATCTATGTTATCCAAACACTGATTACTCGAATGCGCTTGAGTCGAATACATCGCTTGTGTCAAACAATTTTTTAAGTCCCGAATCGAAAAAAGTATATTATTTTACCTTTTTTAACTCGAACAAAATTCTCTGAACTTTCCAGACGCCATGTATTGTAAAGTTCGCCAGTCATTATTATGTCACAGATAATGACCTCCTGTTTATTTAGTATATATGTGAATAAAATCAATTTCAATAATCAATAAAAGTGTCAGCTAATCTAGAGAGAAAGTTGTTTACACAGCAATACACACAAACATGTGGTTTTTAAACCTTCCGATTCATGTCAAGGTTCAATGAGTTGTAAAGGTAAAAATAGAAAAATATGCTGATGCCCACGAAAGGGTTTAAATTTCAATTTATACTTGAAATAAGATTTTGAAAAATGTAAATGCTTTTAAACGTGATGTTGTTTCGAAATGATATCTTTAGAAAAAAAATAAACAAAGCAAATTAGAGTTAATTAACACAATTTCTAAAAGCTGTTGCAAAATCCGTTAAATTAATTTTCAAACGTAAATGGTTATTTCAAAATGGTATCTATAAAAAACAAAAAAAAATATGAAAATAAACAAACAAATTAGCCATTATTAACACATTTTTATTAAAAGTTGCATGAAATTGTTAAATTAATTTTCTTAATTATGCTTAATTAAATTTAATTAAAGAAACTGACACCTGTGAGCACGACAGCTTGGGAGTTACTCAAATCTGTCATCTATCGCATGTTGTAGTCAAAAGATCAAAGGTTAATTAATTATTGTAATTAAACAGGTGATTATTAACACTTATCACCGGGACTATATAGGGGGGGGTCACTTGTTGGTTCAGTCATCATTAACTTTCACAATGTCCTTACAAACACAGTTGACTGAGCAATCCAGCCAAGGACCCGGTCGGCCCGAGGGGACAACTGGATCAGATCAAACTGTTGTGAGGAGAAAGTTAACAGTTAAAAGTATAGAGACAAAGTACCAAGCCATTATTGCCGTGGAAAAAGGAATCCAGACCAAATCAGCAATTGCCAAACAGTTTCAAATTCCAGCCAAAACACTATCCACTTGGATAAAATCGGCAGACAAAATAAAGACAGCCTACCTTCAAAGCTCATTCAACCCAAATAGAAAACGTATGCGCACTTCCAAGTCAGAAGAAACTGAGAAAGCCATATTAAAGTGGTTTACAGCTACTAGAGAGCAGAACATACCAATCTCTGGACCGATGCTTCTAACCAAAGCGGAGGAATTCGCTACACAACTTGGAGATACCGACTTTAAACCTAACACTGGCTGGTTAGACAAGTTTAAGCAAAGACACCAGATAGCATTTAAAAAGGTCTGTGGAGAGGCTAAGTCCGTACAAGACAACAGCAGTGACATGCAGAATTGGAACACTCAACTACAAAAGCTACTCGACGACTTCCAACCAGATGATATTTTCAACGCTGATGAAACCGGTTTATTCT